>JBCJKH010048194.1:0-14319 GCA_039877255.1 Loriculus beryllinus | reverse complement strand
AGGCCAGGTTGGGCAGGGCTTGGAGCAACTTGGTCTAGTGGAAGATGTCCCTGCTCACAGCAGGGGCATTGGAACTAGGTAATCTTTCCAATCCAAATCATTTTGTGATTCTATTGTTCTATTTACAATGTCTGTGGCTGCAAGAATCAAGAATTATTGACCCTTTTCAATTTCTATCCATTTCTTATTTGTAAATTCTCATCCATTCTTGTCTTATTTATGTAATACTTAATCCACTTTGGAATATAATGTCATAAAGAGCTCCCTGAAGAGGCACTGAATGAGAGCAATGTAAATGTAGCAGTTTAGTCTGTGCAAGTCAGCTAAGCAGAGCAGTCAGCCATACTAAGAAACAGTATTAATTAGCAATGATGCTGTTATCTGTTTCTATGAAATCTATGTTTCTGTGATAAAGATTATGTATATATGAATATATATACACACATACTCATATCTGTAAGCTAATACACGTGGTCATGCCATTCAAGAATGAAAATAAAATTAAGCACTTGAAGAGGTAAAATAAGTCAAGTATGTTCAGTCTGGTGTTGAGAAAGCTAACTGAGGATTTATTTTTTCATTTCAACTATCTTATGAATAGCTGTATAGAAGATGAAGCCTTCTTAGAAATTATATCTAAAGAAAAAGGAGCAATAGCCACAAGCTGCAGCACAGAAAATTCTCACATGGGATAAGGAAAAGTATTCAGTGCTTCAGCACTGGAACAGGTACCCAGAGAGGTGCTGGAATTTCCACTCTCAGATTCAAAACTGAGCTGGCTGATGCCCTGTACATCCAGATCTAAATATGAAGTTAGTCCTGCTCAAAGGTTTTGGACCACAGGACTTCCAGAGGTACCTTCCAATCAATCAATCTACATTTCTCTGTAATTTTAAGATGCTTATAATGCCTCCATATAAAAAAAAAATGTGAAAACAGCCAATGTAACATTGTCACTTCTCATTTTTTCATGCATAGTTTTAATTGCTTCCCTCTTAGTCTTTTTGTAAGGATTATACAGTTTTACAAGATGGAGTTGACACAAGCTTAAGTTTTGATGAAGTTACAGTACTTAAATATGGAAAAGTTAAAGGTAATATATGCAAGATACAGACCTGTCAACTGGTTAAGAGGCCCCCAGTTTGAACCCATGTCTCCTGGAGTACTGATATCAAATTGATTATTATAGGTTGCAGATCTATGAATTTTAGAATAAATTATTTCCTTTCGGTCATGTCTGTGTGTGTGTAAACACCTACATATTCATACACACTCAAGTAAATATTTTAACTGCATATACAGCACTGAAAAAAGTATCAGTATGAAAATGGCGACTAAGATCTCTACTGGTGGCCATGAAAGAAGGTAAAAGCAAAAGGTATGTGGATATTCAGTGGGATAAAAATGTTACAATCTCATAGGAAACTTAATTAATGATGAGAAGTAAAAGTATGACTCTTCAAAGCATTCAGAGTGGACCTATGTGGGTTTCCATTTTTAAACATTCAATAAGTATCTTTGCTCTTTCAGTTATTATATTATTAAGGCCAGGAATACAAAAAAGTTATAATGAACATTACAGTACGTCACAGAATCATAGAGTCAAAGGAACCTAATATTGCTTTCTTTCAACTAATGAAACAGCATTTTAAATTTTTATGAACTGTATTGCAAAGAAGTGCAATGCGTATGATAGATGGACTCAAGCTACAGTGTAATTAATTTTGAATAATTAAGATTGTTCAACTTTGGGCAGAGATGAATAAAAGGTTCACGACAAAACTTATATAAGTCTGTCATACTGAGATTTTCTTTCTAAAAATCTTACAATTACACATTTCAAACATTCTGTTCTTATTCCAGAAGAACACCAATCAAGTAGCATTCGCCAGACTAGAATGGAAGTAATGTTTGGTCACAGAGAAAGGAAAAAATGGAAAACATTGCCCTAGACAATGAATAGGATAAAATATTGATAAAAAAAAAAACAACAACTTTTCTTTTTTTTCCACAAAGATTAACTAGAAAGCTAAAACCTGTTAAATAAATAAATGTATCTGCTTATTCCGCTACGTGGCATTTGAAAACCTTGTACATACACTGACTATACAGACCTGGACTGAAAACCTGAGCTTACAGAAAACATTTCTTTTTCTTGTGACCTTAAAGTGGAACCAGATTTCACTTTAAAACTTTCATCTCACTATTTAATATTGCATTCTTTTGCACTTCTTTCCCCTTAAAAGTCTATATTAAATGCATATTTTTGTTTACAATTCTTTTTAACTTAAAAATATTCATTATTACACAGTTTCTCCTGGAATATATGTTAAAAACCCCTTGGATTAAGGTTTTCCAAAAATTTGGTTGAATTTTTAAACCAAACTTTAATCCCTTTAGACTAAAGTTAGTCTGCTCCTTTAAACTCTAATCTTAAAGACTTCAAAATAGCAAATTGTATGGAACTCAATCTGTTTATCTGAAAAGGATGAAAGGGTTTGTGCTCCATCTAGATTTGAACTTTGGGTTCCACAGTGTCTAGGTATTTCAAACCAGAGGTTTACACCATTAAGACATGCCATTCATGATAACTCAGTCTTTCCTATGTTAATATCCATGATAGATAAACAAATGCCTTGATAAGCTAGAAAAAAAAAAAAATTTAAATACTAAATGACAACTATCACAAAAAGCATCTACCAATATTGTCACTTCAGGCACAAGAGGTGATATTTATCTTTTTAAAAAAATTATTCAGGCAAAAAAGGTGACCTCACTAACAGGAACTTTATTTTGCTCCATAATTGCACACAAGAAAAAGCCTCTTTCATTTATTACCTTTGCCTCATCCCACTTAAGCAACAAGGTAATCTGCTTAAGACAACCCTACTCAACCAAACTGTGAAATAAAGCCAATGTACCCTATAACACAGGCAGCCGCAGTTAATATTGTTCAAATTATTTACATCTGAAGGGCCGCGTCTGTCTGGATAGCTGGGCCCGACGCTTCTCTGGACTTGGTTTCTGCTACTCACATCTGTTTCAGCTTTAGACTTTCACTGGTATTCTGCCAGCAGCCACAACTTTTTAATGGCTACAATAAACTACAGAGACTCATCAAATCTTTGTTGTACGTGTTAAAATTATAACCTCTTCAATTAAAATTTTGATTTAAAAATAAACTGCAGCATCATCTGAGGAAAAAAATTTGAAAGGCAATGTTTGAAAGAGATACAACATTTTTATATGAGTGATTGTTTCTTCGTTTAAATACAAGAGAAACTAATCACAGGAATGCTTGTTAGAATTCTGCTGCATATTTCTGAGTGATAAAATACCAACCTCTGAAAATATTTCCATAACCTTTTTTGTTTCAGATCTTTGCTGTCATTAACTTTATATGTTAATTAGTTTGGCTGGTTTTCAAATACATCTTTACAAAGAAGAATTATGAAAACAACATTAACACAACTTTTTTAGATTTTCTACAAATATCTAAGAAAATTTGGTTTAGGAATTAGAAATCAATGATTACAAGAAAGCTTCAGTTTTTATTTTATGAGTTAATCTATTTTGCTTTTCCTACTTGCTGTCTGTGTCTTTGCAGTGTAGAATAAATATGATGTGAATGTCACAGCCTCAGTGTAGATCTTGAAAGACTAAGATGCATGACAGCAAAACTACATTCTGAAAAAGTGCAAGATCAAACACAGATCATGTTTCTGCACAAACTAGCCCAAAAGAGGGCAGGCCAAGAGGTTTACAGGGCCAAGCGATGAGAAGAGATAGAGCACTTACTTATGCCCAGGTTGAACAAACAACAACTGATACTTTCCTACCACTGTTAACCTCTGAAATTATCCTAAAGATGGCAGTGACCTAATCCAGTAATTTCTAACTGTAAGGACAAATTATTTTGTAATGGTTTTCATTGCCTTATATTGAAAAGAATTATATAATCTTGTTAAACTCAGATTCTAAAAGTATTCTTCATTTTGATGCAGAGATTTAAATGTAAATGAGGAAGTTTTTACAGGCTTTCATGTAGATTCTCTCACTAAACTCTGTTTTCCACACAAAACTGCTTCAGTATAAGTAGCAGCTTTTCCTTAACAATAAAAAAAGGCACAAAATAGTCAGTTATCATTTGCTGCATTTTAAAAAGTCACATGAACCACAAAATAAAAATGAAACTGCTTGGAATACTTAGAGAGCAACCCTCAACCCTTCCTACTTTACTTCTACTCAGTACCTTGATTGATAGATGAGTTGGGTTTCTGAGCCCCTCTTTATAATAAACATTTTAAAATGTTTATTTTATGTCTCAGGGTGAAAATATTTTGAACTGGAGCTTTCTATTTCCCTTTGCTGTGCCTTGGCAAGCTGCGTTTTATTTCTACATTAATAGTATTCAACTCTTTTTTGTAGCTGTTAAATTGTTGTTATACAAGTACTGAAGAAAGTATTTATATTATGGAACTAACAGATATCTACAGTTAAACACACAGTTCTGGAGAAACCAGAGGAAAATTCACATATAACTAAAGAAAATTTCAGAAAGATTTCTTTAGGGGCTATTTGACTGCAAAAGGGAAAATGACTATTCAGTATTTTTACTTACATTTTTATTAAGTTGTGAGTTTGATTTTTTTTTTCTAATTTATGTGAGTAATTTGTGCCACAGTGTAAAAACTCTAAATGAATCAACACTATAAACCTAATTGGCAATAAGAAAACCTCATAAAGGTCACATTTTAAATGGCACTTTGTTGTTAGCAGAAAAAACGTGAAAGTTCCCAGTTACCTTCTAGATCTCTTTTCAGTTTCCTTAAGTCTTTTATTAGGTCTTCAAATTTAACTTGGGAGGCCTGGAAAAAATCTTGTGGTTCTGGTAGAGGAAAAATACTCTTGTCTGTTCCTGCTTCCTAAACAAACAAACAAACAAAAATGCCACTATGAAAATTGAATGCATTTGCAGTGAAATAAATAACTTTTTTAAAAACATCATGTATGAAACCCTATCACAAAACTTCAAAATAAAATATTTAAAATAATTAATGCTAAAACAACATAACATTCAAGATGAAATCCTGACCATTCTGAGTGTTGAAAATTCCTTTTTGATGTTGCAAAGCAAACTTTACTCAATTTAAACTATGAAACGACATTGAGCTCACAATTCACAACAATGAATTTCTGTATATTGTATGTCAATCGAGGTTTAGATAAAGGATTAGAAGTTTCTAAAAAACAGATAACATAAATGCCTATTTTAATGCAACAAGTGATCTTATGCCAAAAGTTTGTGGTTTCATTCTCTCACGATTCATTAAAGGCACACACACTTTATAATCATATATGGAAAACAATATTTATATATGGCCTGAAGTATTTTATACATTTAAAAATATACAGTTGAAGGTTTATGCAGCTAAAAAAATTCTACGGTTTAATGTCTGTATGGAATTCATAAGTATATACCTTATTTTTAGCACAGTAAGAAAAACAAATCAGAAGTAAAACAGAATAAAATAAAACACCTTAAAAGGTTCAAAGCAAAATCTCCAGTGGAAATTAAGTATATAGATGATATTAATATAACATTGCTGTGTATAAACATAATACTAGTGAGTTTAAATACTACCTGTGCATGGATTCCATGTAATAAATATAATAGACAAATTCTCATAGGCTGGAAAACTAACTGTTTTGTAAACATTGAAAAAAAAAAAATTATTATTATAAAGATACAGACATTTCTCAGGAAAAAAAGTAGAATTGATGACATTTACACAGTGTCCCTTTCCTCCCAAGGAAGATAAACTGCTTTGCTTTAAAAAAAATCCCTGAAGTAAAACTACATTGTAGTACAAAGTTTGCAAGAATATTAGAATCTATGAATTAGAGACATTAGCTTCAGCATACATATGTCAATACCCTAAAAACTAAGAGCATTAAATGTCAGACAAAGTTGCTTTTGTTATGAGGCTTTTTACAAGGCAGTTACTTCAGTTAAGATAATGACACTTTATTTCCCTGCTCCAAAGACAAAAAAAAAAAAAAAAAAAAGAAAAAAGAAAAAGGGAAAAAGAAAACAAATACAGATCTACATATCTGCTAGCTTGCTAGTTTTTTATCTCCTTTACAGCTCAGCCACAGGAGTTCTTCCACAGGCTTCTGACATACAGACCCTCCAGCATTAAAACTCATAGAATCACAGAATGGTTTGGGTTTGAATGGGACCTTTAAAGATCATCTAGTCCATTCCCCTGCCACGGGCAGTCTTCACAAAAAAAGAAAAAAAAAGGAAAAGAACAACAACAAAAAAGGAAAAAAAAATTATTTCCATTTGACTAGACATAGGGCTGTTAAAAATCACACTAGTCTTAGCTTCAAAGATTAGATAAAGGTTCAAAAATAAGCAATTACGTACTTAAATTAATAGTGACAATAGTTCAAATTTTCCACTTAAAAACTTTGGCTGCTGCTGATATCTATTAAAAAGCCTCATAAATGTAACTCAAAACAACAGCCACACCTCTTCCTACATTTCCAATCCCTAACTTCATCCCCATCAGCTGACTCATCTAGCTTAGAATACCAACCTGTCCAAGTGTTCTGTCATGAGAAGAGAAATCATGCTTCTGTCTTCCATTATTACCACATCAGAACAAGATTTACAACTTTAGAGTAACCAGGATGTAAGAAGACAGGACTGGAGTAATTGCCTGCCCAGTCTGCTGCAGTCACAGTCAATTGCCTGCAATGCAGCCAGGTCAACCATTACTGTAAAATTTTCCAAAGCCTTATCAAAAACCTGTAGCAAATTTCAGACCTACTGAGGTCCACATCCGTTATATGAAAGCAAAAGAAATGGATTTTATTTTTCTGCCAGTGCTGCTATGTACAGATTTTTAAAAAACTAATGTAAACCCTTTTACAATATCTTAAAGAAACCTAATTTTGGAGAGACTGATACAGAAAAGGAATCTCTTACCTTATCACAATGGCGTAGGTAATATATGACGACATAATCCACAAGATTAATACCACTATCCTAGGAAAAAATAAATGTATTATTAAAAATGTATGTTATTAACACTGCTCAAATGAATGAAAATTTCTCAATTTGGAAATAAATATATTACTATTATTATTTTATATTGTCATGAGAAATAGGACTTACAACATCATCAGCCCTAGCATTACTGACCAAAAAAATCAATCTTTCATAACACGGGATTGATTGTACCAGCACAGGACCTAGAGCTTCTTTTGGTTCTAAGAAAACACCCACTGGGAGAAGCTGTCCCCATATATTTTTTTTAATAATACAAGACATTACTGAATAGTAATATTAACTTGATTAAAATATTAATGAATAATATTATTCTTTAATATAATATTAACTAAATATTACAGCCACCTCAGGTATATTCAGGTGAACTGAATTTCTTGATTTCTCTAGTCTCAATTCATCTACAATGAGGATCTGAACGAGGCATAAATATTTTTCATATTTTACTCCACATATAAAACCAGACATCATGTACCTAACAAGTATATTTCATGCCCTTCTGACTTCTAAATATGAATTTCAATACTTTGTGGAATCATAATTTCCATGGCACTGCATATAAAACAACTATACACAACATCATTTTATTTTGTTATGTCATTTGGTCAGCATAGGCCAGATGAACTAAAGAAAAAGTGTAAAACTACGACTTACATGTTACAGGGTACTGTTCAGCAATGTAAAAGGATCATAAAATAGGGAATTATATCTGGAATGTCCTTGAAGTTTTTTTGGATGTATTTTTATATTGTACATTAGAAGATATCAGGACAAACATTTGTATGTGAACAATGTCTGACTTCCATCTGCAGCACATTATATTTTATTAGTGTCATATAACAGCAATATTCTTAACTAAGCAAGTCATCACTGTCATACAGACAAAGCCACTCTGCTTGTACAACAGTTTTGGAAGATATTGATGCAGGTCATTCAACAAAAAGGAACTGAGGTGAGTCATGAAGTGGTAAACGCTCCATCCCTGGCGGTGTTCAAGGCCAAGCTGGACAGAACCTTGGGTGACACGGTTTAGGGTGAAGTGTCCTTTCCCATAGCAATGGAGGTGGAAATAGATGATCGGAAATAGATGATCTTAAGGTCCTTTCCAACCCTAACTATTCTATGATTTTATGAACATTAACTGCCCTTCAGAGTGAAATACAGCTGTTGCTAAACTATCAAACCTATTGCTTTGGTTTAAAATATATTTGCGTAAGATGAAACACAGAGATTTTGAAGTGGTGAGCTACATGTTTTAAGAAAACTATCTATATCAACTGACTTTCTAGGCTCACGTTACAACAAATGACTTTCATAGTAAGTAAGAGATATTTAACATTGACACTTTACCTTGGGTCCTGGAATTCATCTTACCTAGATGCAATACTCTTTCTGGCAGTTCCCAAAAAAGAGAATAACGGAACACAGGAAGAATACTTTAGTGTTCAACTATACCAGATCCTGAATTCTTCTTCCTTGCAATTTGGTCTACCAATTAATTCTGAGCTTTAATGTCTGCCTGTAGCATTTCAGAGACCAGGCTAAATGAAAAATATATTTATTTTGGCTACCAGGGAATTGTAAATACTGTATTTTTATAGCTTGTTTTGCTAAGGAACAAGTCTTACGCAATTATACTGTACATCTGTCACTCCTTTTCATAATTAATAATTTTGGAACACGCTGACTAAATTCAGCCAAATTGGAAAGTCACAGAGAAAATTAAATTTTTACAAGTTTATGGTTAGATACAAGAGCAATACTAAAATTAGCACTTCTACTGAGAAAAACCAGGCCAAGCTCAGTAGTTATACATTTTTCTTTACGGCAGCCGGCCAACCTGAGTACAAGAAAACTTGGCCTGGTTCTAGTTTAGCTGCAGCTTGGACCAAGTCTTGTCCATGGAGTAGTACTGGAAGAAAAGTGGTCTGAATTAGAATTAGAAACAAGAATCACAAAATCATTTAGGATGGAAAAGACCATTAAGATTATCAAGTCCTAACAGTCAAATTAATGCTGCCAAATACACCACTAAACCATGTTCCTAAGTGCCACCTCTTTTAAATACCTCCAGGGATGGTGACTCAACCATTTCCCTGGGCAGTCTATTCCAATGCTTCACAATCCTCTCAGTGAAGAATTTTTTTCCTAATATCCAATCTAAACCTCCTGTGCTATCACTTGCTACTTGGGAAAAAGAGTTTGACAGCCCCCTCACTTCAGCTTATGTTCAAGTAGTTACAGAGTGAATGCTAAGGCTTCCCCTGAGCCTCCTTTTCTCCAAGAGAAACAACCCCAATTCCCCCAGATGCTCCTTGTAAAACTTTTTGTCTAGACCCTTCACCAGCTTCATTGCTCTTTGAACAGGCTCCAGCACCTCATGCCTTTAGGAGACAAAGGACTCATAGAACTTTCATGAATACAGTTGCTAACTGAACAACTCATTAAATGTTTTTACACATTATTAATGTTAGCATTCACAAATAAAATAAAAAGCTCCCTAGACATACTAGTTTCCTGACATTGCCTGTCACACATTCTTCCATACATGAAACATAACTGGGAACAAAAGCTTAAAATCTACATTTCTTGTAATTCAAGAGAGCACTTCATCGCTGTTTCATGTATCCATGTAGTGTCTACGTATGCTCTGGCAAAGAATGACTTTACGCAGTGTTTCCATCGCTTAAATTAATTAACACCTCCTCCTCTGCCCTACTGAAATAAGGAACAAAGCAATCTCATCTCAAAAGGTTTCCAGAGTTTGTTTGAGCCTAACTTTGATCCTAGCATGACTAATCAAAAATGTGCTAGTTCTCAATTTTTGACAAAATAATTTACTGCCATATATGAGCATTTTTCTCATGCATGCCATTCAGAATTCATGTCCTACATTTATTTAACTGCTAATTAAAAGAAAGACTGAAAATATCTTGCTGGGTCTGACATGCCTCTTTGAAGAGGATTAGAATCCTGTATATTATAAATTTATATACCTTAAGTATAATTCCATAGTGTATATGTTACACTGAACCTTCACTGATACTTTGCTTTTAAACTTGATTTTTAAAATATTTCTACTCACCTAGAGCTACCCTGCTCTTGTTAAGAGCAAGAAAAAAGAACGGGCACATTTACTGGAGAAGACTTCAGCAGTCTGTGCTCACTTCTCTATATCCTACTGTAATTACATCCCTACTAGTATGAGAGACACACAGAGAAGTCATCACAGAAGACAATTATCCTAGTAGTACTGAATAGGAGAAACTGGAGATTATGGAAATAGCCACATGTGCAAAAGAAAGTGAAAAGTTGGGAGAAAAAAAAAAAATCAAGAAAATGGTACAAAGTGCCTTGTTCCTTCAAGCAAGAATGATTAAAATAAGAAAATACTAACTTTTGACAGATGAAGGAACAAAAATATCACTTGAGAAAAAATATCGTTAATTGAAAATTAGTACTTACTCTGCTTTTGACATCCTTTAGTTTGGGAAGTATTTCCAATCCAAATCCATCTGCTTGGCCTCGGGTTCTATTGCCGCCATTCATATAATTTCCAAAAGCCAGAATCAAACCTAAAATTTCCTTTATACTTGTCATGTTCAGCAAAGCCTGAAAAAAGGATACTAGTCGGTAACTTCTATTGGCACAAAAATTCTAATTGCTAACATAACAAAAAGGGTTTTTTTACTTTATTTTTGCTAGAAGTTTTGTTTCTTGTGTGTTTTTATTCCACTGGGGAAAGGAAGCTAAAACTGGAACAAGAGTCAAACATTTAAGAGGAACATTTATTAGACTGTACATGCCTAAGACACTATCTTTAACTTAACCCATATGAAGCAAATTATGCAGTATCATACACTATGCAGATGACAAAAAAACATTCATTAAAGATTACTAAGCAATCTTAGTAGCCTTTAAAAATCTTACTGGTGAGGTGGTTTATCATTATTCTATGATTCTATGATTCTATGAGTTTGCATGATGCACAGTCAAATGGAAATGTGCTATTTTTGCTGCCACTAGGTTAGACTCAGACTGTCATAGTCAGACTGCTTCCCATTGGTCCTGGTGCTCTGGAAATTCATGTCTGGATCCACACTTTATGCAGACATTACCAGCGTAAGGACTAAATTATTGCACCTTAAAATGAAAAAGAAATACAGTGGAGAACTAATAAATTATTTTACTTTACATATAAAGATATCTATCTTGTCAACTGAGAACCTGAGGCCACTGGCCTAATTCTTAAATATGCAGCCTTATAGTACACCTTATACTACACACTGGATAAATCAGTTGTAGTGTGAGCTCCTCACAAGTAAACTGAGAGCAATTCCAATTCCCCTACCTCATACAAAGCTGAATCCTTATTTATGTCTCCTTTTTAAAGAAAACACTAAGTAATTATTTTCATTAGAATATGCAAAGGAATCCAAAGAGGCAGAACATGGGCACTTTGAGAAGGCAAACAGCAAAAGCTGTCTCCAAATTTGGAGGGAAAAAAAAAAAAAAGTCAGGATGCTATAATTTAGGTCACTATTCAAGTCCTCTTTGAACTCTTAACTCATTCTACTTTTCATGGTTTATTGGTCAGAATTTAAAAATCTTTTCTTTAATCATACATAGTATAGAAATCTTAGGAAAAGCTTTGTCAATTACTAAAAAAATCCACTATATTAGGGCTAATAGAAATGTACAGATACCAGGGGAATGTAATAAGCTTATGAACGTGATAGACATCTACAGTGGATGGCATCAACAGTGATGTGCAAAATAAAGTAAGCTTACAAGGCCATGTACTAAGCTAGTCTTATATTTAATCTCTATTTTACGGAGATTATCTATTATTCCACTTAATGTGCAAAGTAATAAAAATCTTCCACTGAAATAAAAATCAATTTTCCTATGCAGACCATAGGGTATCACACACAACTCATCTTCCTTCTTTCTTCTTCCTTTCATTCTTATAAGCAGCTAAGAAATTTAATATATTTTTATTTTCCTGAATAGCCAATAATCAGGCTTAAGGTTCATCACTTCTTCTAAAAAAAGAAGTATATTTCTGTTTTTATCTAACTTTCATTACAACTTACCTTGGAAACACGAGTTATGATATCAACTTTCCGGTGCACTGATGTAATCCCCTCAGAAAAAACTGACTGGAAGATAATACACTGAGCCCGTTCTGTGAAGTTGGGGATCTGAGATAACTCATACAAAAATCTGTAGGAAAAACAAAAGTACAAATGAATCTTTGTATTTCTTTTCTGTGGGGTACAATAATGGATCAATGCTGTAGTATAATGAAATATATATGCAAGTTTTCCTACTTCAAATCAAATGTGACAGAATTTAAGTTTCTTACATTCTTTATGCTCAATGTCTTAAGAAATTCTATTAATATCAAGAAAAAGGCAAGATATTAATCATTATCACACAAATCATTAACCCACTATCACAGCTGAATAATAAGTAGAAGAAACATAAACCTAGATCATAGGTTAAAAAGAAAATAAAAATAAAAAGGGAAAAGGAAAGAACTAGAGAAACACTGTCTATTGAATGTTTTCACTCATGTGTTTTTGTTTCTCCTAAAAATTTGCCCAGCAATACGGAACTCAATTCCTACAATGCTATTTCATAATATAAAATGTCTGCCAAGAAATTTCTTCTGATGCTCAGCCTCAATTTTCTTTTACTAATTTGCACCACACTTCCAATTATATAGCAGCATGCCTTACGGTAATGCACCTAGCCGTATATTTAGCTCTAAAATACTTGCAGATTATATCTCTTTTCAGGCACTGTTCAGCATAGTTACTAACTCTTTATTTGTTCTTTATCTGTCCCCATATATGCCCTTTCCTTGTGAGTCTACTCCAGCCCTCTTCCTTTAACTCTTTGGTAAATATAAACAAATAGAAGCATATTCAACAACTGTAGTTCAGATATGACAAAATGAAAGCATCCCAAAGGCATGAGTAATTCTGCACTTTTCAGTTTAAAATGTCAGAGCTTAGCTAAATAATAAAAAAAGCTTTAGCATTTCTTATAATAAAAGAGTTTGCATGATTTGTTTTGTGGGTTTTGAGTCAAGGATTTCAGAGATACAGGTCTTCTTGAAATCCAGAAACAAGCTGTCTTTTCTTCCAGTATCACTTTAGAACATTCTTCTAATCTCATATCTAAAGATATCCCTAGATACCCTTTAATGCAATGCCATAGATATTTATACGTCATGGGAAATTATGGAAACCATTATTATCTTGCATTTTTAATGAATTTATTTTAATTATTTAAACCAATACATCTGATTTTGTCAAATTATTTCTTTTTCATAATAGATAATATCACTAGCTTCAAATCTGATTTTCAAATTTCTCATGCATGCAATGCTTTGTTGAATACATAATGGCTGCCTAAATTAACAGCAAAATCCACTTGTGGCTGGTGTGAAATACAACATTTTAATTGGAAAATATATATTTTTTCCCTTCTTTTTCTTTCTTCCCTGATGTAAAATCTATTGTGAGAGAAGGACTGGGGAGGCTCAGCTTGGCTCTTACACTAGCAGTGGGGAAAAAAGAAATGCCAAGCTGGTATTAATAAAAATGCTTCCTATTGGGAATGAACGGTATTGCCAGGAAAAAAAAAGAAAAAAAAAAAGAAAAAAAAAGAGGATACTTTGGACTTTGTGTGAGAGAAACAAAAGAAAGAAAAACCCAAACTGTTTCACTGAAGTTTTAATATACATACATTTTAAAATTTTAAATTAAAAAAGCCAGATGACACACATTCTTCTCTTCTTTTGAAAAGGCAAATATTTTCTACATGCTGGTCACTGGAACACAACATAATAGTGTCAAGAGTTAAAAGAGCATCAGCATAAAAAGAAAATATCTCCAGATTCTGGAATTCAAAGTATTCAGTGTAAATATCTAGATAGAACACTTACAACTGAAATCCATTAAAAAAAGGAATCTTAGTGATTACAAATGTAGTTAAGAAACACAAAATCATGTCATGAATCTGTGGTTATAGAATCACAGAATCATAGAATAGTTAGGGTTGGAAAGGAACTTAAGATCATCTAGTTCCGACCCCCACACTAAACCATGTCACCCAAGGCTTTGTCCAACCTGGCCTTGAACACTGCCAGGTATGGAGCACTCACAGCTTCCTTGGGCAACCCATTCCAGTGCCTCACCACCCTAACAGTAAAGAATTTCTTCCTTATA
>JBCJKH010048193.1:0-18412 GCA_039877255.1 Loriculus beryllinus | reverse complement strand
TGGTGCTGGTGCTGGTGCTGGTGCTGGTGCTGGTGCTGGTGCTGGTGCTGGTGCTGGTGCTGGTGCTGGTGCTGGTGTCTCTGTGCCGGTAGAACCACCCCAGCAGGGCCGGCAGCCCTGCCTGCTGAGTGCCTGGCACCAGCCCATGGGCGAGCGAGCGCGCAGCCAGCCGCGGGCCTTCTGAAGGGGCACGGAGTTTCACCGTTTAACGGGTGTTACGGACTCCCCGAGTGAGGCTGTGCGTCTGGTAAGCAGTCAGGGTGCTGCAGTCTTGTGTATTTGGTAAGAGTGCGTTTCTCAGAACGTGTGCTCTTTAAAATTCCTTGCCTCTGCGAATCTGTTTTTGAATGGAAAATTAAATTTGTAATTCAGACTTATTCACAAGGTTAAAAATAATGCAAGATACAATAATACAGGAGGGAAGCATCAAACGCATAGGCATAGCAGCTAGAAACTGAAAGACTTCTCGTTATCTTGCCCATACAGTATATCTTGGCATTACAAACCAGATTGATGGATTAAATTGGGAAAAAGGGGGGAAGTTTCATTGACTTTCAGTTCCTAAGCCATTTTTTGTCTGTGACTAAACTAGATAATGAGCTAATGTGAATAGATTGTCTTAATTTTCTTGATAGCTGACTTGACAAAGAAGGTTCAGTAGGTCAAACACTCTCACTTCTTTCTTCTGCTTCTTTTCCAGTGGTTTCAGTGACCTTGAAATTTCAGTGATCAAGCCTATTCTAAATACAGCTGGTTCTCTATTTCAATATTTTAGACAGGCCTCATCATAGATGGGTGTTTTTCAAGTTTGGAATATTTTCATGAAGAAAAATTGCTGTGTGAGTTTGCCTGTCTTGTGTAGTTAAAATATGTACCTTTGTAAGGAACTAACTCTTCCAGTAACGTTTAGTCTGGCCCAAAGGCCAGTTCAGAGCTCCTTCTGCAGCTGGGACACTTGTTTCATTCACATCTGTGTTTTCCCAGTGTATTCGGCTACATGAAGCTCTGGAGCATCTATCCTGGGCATTTCTAAATCTATCTGAAATCCAACAGAAGGTTCAAAAAGTACCGATTGGAAAAAGTCTGCATAGAGATGTATATGGCATACTGTTGCATATATATTTTACTTTTGTTAAAAACTAGATCAAACAAGTTTCTCTTCAAATCCATTTATTTGCCTTCTACAGATTTGAGAACGCTTTAGCATCTCCTTGTGTGCTGTTCTCTTTCTCCAATTGGCTTCAGCAAGCACCATGAGGTTTCGAAGTGATTTTACCGTATCTTTTGATGCCTCCGAAGAAGAACCGTACCAAGTCCAGAAAGGCAGAGCTGGTGTTCCTCGAGAGGCCACGAGAGGGACCCATCCATTACTATGAAGCTCCCCTACATTCAGCTGAAAATCCCAGACGTGTTCCTACAAAACCTGTAGACCAGAACACCTCTGCTGCCTGGGTTGGTATCGATTACCCTTCCCCTCGAGTCCCGTAGCAGCAGTTTCTGTCTGTCTCAACAAAAAGCTGTCTGTTCTGGATACTGAAAATTAGTAGCACTGACTTGAATTCATAGTAGCAGACTAAAACATAAAAAACTGCTTTTGAGTTGCTTCATATACCAACTGCAGCCCCGAAGGTTGTGGTTACTTGAAGGCATAAAACTGTGCAGTGTGTACTGACTAATATGACTATTTGTCTTATGAAAAGCTAATCCTCATCAGGAAAACACTGTTTTCTCTGGCAGCTGAAAACCCGACATAATAAACATTAGGGGGAATTATTTTATTGGCTTGCTGCTTGAAATAACTGCAGAACTCCAAATATTACATGTTAAAGTACTAGGTGTTTTGTTTAAATCTGATACTGCAAAATTTAGAGAATCCAGGCTTTCACTTCAGATTTATTTATTCCAGTCTTCCCTCTTTTCCATTCTGTGTTCTGAATAGTTTTTCTCTATATCACTCTTTGGATGGGCTCCTTTTCTGATCTGAAAAAATATCTCGGGACTGTATGGAGTATCCTAAGATACTGCTTATATCATGTAATGTAAAGTTTTATCTTTTTTCAAGCAAACAGGTGCCATACAGACAGTTCTTATGCAGCAACAGTTATCACCTAGGTTATCACCTAATGCTCTGTTTAAGCATTATTGCTGCTTTACATTCTGCTCTTCACGAAGCAGGCTCGGGAAACATGGATTCAAACCTGCATGAAATGTTCTTTTGTTCCTAGTGACCTGGAGTTATTTTTGTGGTGGCTTAAACTTGTAGTAGAACATGTTCAATTTTTTCCTCTTTCTTTTTTTAATATGCTTGAGGCAGCTAGCTCTATGGCTCTTGAAACACTAAGTAAAATAAATGCTGTGAGTAGGCATTCTTGTTTGGAGGAACTGGAAATATCCATGCTGGTACTTATCTCCTTGATTTTGAGCATACAATGATTCTAAAATTTGTGAGCACTGAAACTGTTGGATATTTTCCAGTTGAAAATCCTGGCAGATTTGTGACTTCTTGAAGTATTCTCTGCAGAGTTTCTGTCAACTTATTTCAGGGGCAACTGATTTTCTGTTCCTCTCTTCTTGATGTTATCTAGGTTTTTTGTATCTTCTTGACTACTAGGCTCCTGCATTGGTAAAGCCTACCCTACATGCTGCCTAAACCCAGGAAGTCATATCTTCAAATTCAGTGGTTCACCTATATTCTTTTAAATATGTGCCAGTATACAACCATCAGGGAATCGTGTGTTTCTCATCCTGCACAAAGGCTTTGCATTCAGACAGTTCAGTTGTACGGTGGACAATCACTATCCTTAATTAAATTTCACTTAAGGTTTTGGGTTCTTTTGTTGTTTTTGGGGTTTTTTTGTTTGTTTTGTTTTGAGGGACTATGTAGTAATTTAGGAATGCTGGAAAGGATCTATAGTTATTGTAGCTAGATTCCAGCTTGATATGTTCTAGGGAAAAGCAAATTGCAAGAAAGGGAAACTGACTCTTTTGTTGATATCCACGAAAATAAAGACTTCTGTAACAGAGGGATTTTCAGGTTTTACATAAGAGTCAAGAATTTTTCCAAAAAAAAAAAAACCACCACAGATTTTGAGCTTTGAGCTTCAGAAAGCTTTTTCTATAGAAAACCAATTTTAGAAGTGGCTTTTGATGATGCAGAAATTAACTGTTGAAGTAAACAGGTTTTGGGGAATGTTGTGAAAGTCACAGTAACATAACTGAGGTGATAGAGCTGAGTGGGCATCCTTTAAATTGTTTTGTATTGCTTTCAGTTCAACCTCTACCTGTTCAGGAAGACTGGGAATGTAGCTTATTGGATCTATTCAGAGTTATGCTGAAACACAGAAAGAAACAGGATCCAGCTCTGAACTCTTTTTTTAAACTTGCAGGGGTTACAGGAGTAGACACCAGTTAGAATCTTTTTTTAAAACCCAAATCTTTAATTCTTAAGTTGCCAGAGAATAGCACACTTGCACCTCAAACACTTTTTAGAGGAGACTGACAAACGTGATGGTGAAGTTCAGCAGTATCTCCTGCTTAGTAGCTTGGTTAGTGACTGGTTTGCTTTGCTCACTTAATGAACACACTGAAAAAAAGATGGGGTAAGTGGGGGAGTAGAATCAGGTTGGTATTCCTTTGTATGGAGAAAACTTGTGATTTTTATTTTTTTTCTTATTATGTCTTTCCATTCAGGTGTGTCCACAATTTGAAACAACTACATCAGTGGTGCTGAAAGCACGCCAGAAGAAGCATCGTGGTCCTCACAAACCCCAGAATCATGATGCCAACTACAGTTCACTTCATACAGGAGGAGCTTGTCGAAGAGCTATAGCCCGCAAATTTCCTCCTTTAACTTTTGAGAAGACAGAAGGAGGTGCAGTCCACCCCTCAGATGATCTGAATTGCTTGAGGAAGCACACGCAACACTTGCACAGGCAGCCCAAGGAAGGGACAGCAGCAAAAGCCAACATCCAGGTGAACAGTCTGGTGAACTGTAGAGAAACACCCTTGTTACCTGCTCCCCACCCTGTGCAGCCAGAAGCCTGTAGTTCACCAGATGTAGAGACTGCACAAGTGCCTTCCATAAGTAGCTGGAGATGCAGCAGCACTCTGCCACAAAGAAGTAGCCATGCCTGGCCTCCAGAAAAAGAGCTGGCATTGGGTATTGACTCCTGTGAGGGTGGGGAGTTGGAGCCAGCAGCAGTACTGGTTACAGATACTCCTGAGCATGAGTACGGAGTAAAGGTTACTTGGAGGCAGCGGCCTCTTATAATGAAGTATCTGCAGGACAGGGGGAAGCTGAGTGCTGCCGACGTACTGGTGAAGACGAACCTCGAGCTCAAGGAGAGAGACCAACGTCTGACTTGGCAGGAGCAGTAAACCCGTGCAAACCCACGCCCGAACAGAGTGTTAATTTCAAGGATGGAGAGGGGAGCTCATTTAAGCCAAGCCGTGCGCTACGGCTGGAAATGCCACAAATGGGCGGGGAGGGGGGGGGGGGTGTTTCTTCGCCATGGGGGTACGTTGGGCCGGGCTGCCCCGGGGAACGGGGTACGTCCTAAAGAGCTGCTGTCCGTACTGCTGTTACCTGCAGCCCGGGAGGCGGGCAGGGCGCCGTACCTCCCGCCCCAACCGGCACAGGACGGGCGGGCCTGCGCTCCGCCACGCCGCACGGGCGGGGCTCGTTCGGCCCCGTTGAGGGGCGCGGTAGCCAATGGGCAGGTCGAGTGCTGCGCCTGCGGCCAATGGCGCCGCGCTTCAGTACCGGGTTCCGTTGCCAAGGGCAGCGCTGAGGCCCGGGTTGGGCGCGGTGGCCGGGGCCCCATAGTAACGGCGGGGCTCGGGATGGAGACCGCGAGGGGCAGAGGTGGCCGCGCCGGCGACAGGTAAGGGCAATGCGAATGGGGCCCAGCGGAGCTGTCTGCGGCCCGGCACCGCAGCTCAGTGAGGGCGGTTCGGTTGCATCTCCCGACTGACGGGGCAGGGTTTCAGGGTGCCGGTGTCTCCGGGAGCAACAGGGCCGGGGCTGCCCGGCTCTGCGCGCAGCTCTGACCCGCATGGCGTCGGCAGAAATGCCCGGTGCCGAGCCGATCGGCCGCAGCGGGGCCTGTGTTCTGCCACCGCCGCTGCTAACGGATGCAATGGGGGTAGCGTCGGGTTGCTCGGCTGGGAGAGGGAAGGGTCGCTGCCCTGACAACACCCGCGTCCCGCGGGCAGCAGCGGTGTCGGACCCGCTCGGTTTAGGTGTTTGGCTCCGAAACGTTCGATTTCGTGTAATTACGTGAAGACTGAAGTGCTTCTGTGGGTTTCGGGCCACTCTTGCCTGTTTGTGGTGTTGCTGGGATGCATTTTTGCAGTGCTGTTCTGCTCTTCCGTTCCTCGTGAAGGTATGTAGCGACGCGCTCTGTGTGCTGTTGGGAGGAAAGAAGAGAGGAAAAAGGGAAAGGAACTTGAATGATGTAGCAAGGAAAGAACTGTAAAGCTTTGGGGAAAGTGCTTTGGAAAGAGATTGTGACTGTAGCACTGAAATAGCTCAAACCCGAAATTATTTGAAGTGAAATGTGAGGCTATAGGCAGGCAGTGAAAATTTTGACAGTATGATTGTAAAAATACAGGAAAAATACCTTTTGTACCTCTGGTGTTTGGATAGGGAATGGAGAAGCAAGTAAATAGAAACCTAAACTTCTAGTGGTTCAATTATAATGAACACAGTGTAGAAAAGAAACAGTATTTACTTATGGCATACAGTTGGTAATTTTAATTGAGAGTGAAAAGGGGCAATAGAGTTAGAAGGGGTCCTGTAATTGCTTTGCTCCACCAAAAATGCTGTGAAACATTAGAAGATGACTTCTTTATGCAGACTTTAAAGGCTGAGGTTTGTATACCATTCTGGAAACACCTGTTGAAAAACTGAAGACCAGATGCACATAAATTTCCTTGCACAGGTATTAGATGTTTAATTTGAAGTTAAAGGAAATGATGCTGCTTTACTTGTAACAATTGTACTATTATAATTTCTCTGCTAAGAAGCTTGCTTTGCATGCTTTTGTGCTTCACAGAAACAGCTTAACACCAATGGCAGTTCCATGTGATAGTGCTTCCCTCTCACTCCCATTTTATTAAACAATCATTTCCGCAAGTTTCTTGGTCTCTGTGGT
Source organism: Loriculus beryllinus (assembly GCA_039877255.1). NCBI lineage: Eukaryota > Metazoa > Chordata > Aves > Psittaciformes > Psittacidae > Loriculus > Loriculus beryllinus. Next base: position 12,257 of record JBCJKH010048193.1, on the reverse strand, counting down.
TAAAGTAAGAAAACTGGAATACATGAACCTAAATAAAGGTACAAAGGTTTTAAATAGATCCTTAAGGCCTCCTATTTTTAGGGATCTGACTCTGAACTTAGAATGTTCAACAGCACTATTGTAAGTTGCAGGAGGGCAAAAAAAGAAGGATATTCTTTTTCTGAGAAGAGGATAGTAAAATTATCTATAATTCCTTGATTCAGTCATTGGAACTCTTGCTTGGCAAAATAACTGTGAGTTGTCCGAACAGTCGCTTGTGTAGGTAAAGGAAATGTGATGCATAATAACTGGCAGTTCATAGCAATGAAGGTACTACCTGTAAAGTCTAAGAATGCTACCTGAGCTGGAATACCTTTACTATTGAGCAATATGTAAAATACGTATTAAGATGTAAAAAGTATTTTACATCTAATAGACAAAGATGAAGCAAACAAGTCAAAACTAAATACATATAGTTTTGTAAATGTGCTGTGGGATACCTGATTGTGGGCAGACAGCTGAGGTCTTGGCTGTAGGCCAGCCATCTCTGAAATAGACTGTCCCTTGAAACTGTGCCACTGTGTTAACCTGTCTCCTGTTTGAAGTGGCTGCAATTGAAATTGCAAGTTCATTTTAAAGTTTGATTGACTTTCAGGAGACATGATATAACTGTCTTAATGCTTTAAAAAATGGTAACGTAGATAGTGCTATTTCATAGTTTTGGTAAGTGCAATACCTTCTCTCTTTGGGAAAGTCCATTTTGAGACTATATAAAATTAATAATGTTGAATACAGTACAAACATTCAGATAAAGTAATTCTAAATCGTTGTAAGGTTTTCAAATATTGAGAAGGAAATTTGATTCTTACAGTATTTTAGAATCTTGGGGGCTGATGAGCTTTGCCTTTTTGCACAATAATTATGCAGTGTACAGGAATACTTAAAGCTTCCCACATGCTGCTGTCCAAATGTGATTCAGCTTCTGACTTGCAGCTGTCATATATAAAACCCCATAATTTTCAAGGGGCAAAAATCTTGTCTCAGTCTATAGAGACTACAAAGCTGGGTGTCAATCACAGCAGTCCCTCATGTAATTTAGATGCTTCTTTGGTGACTAGACACGCATTGGTTAGTGGGTTTCAGTTTGGGAACTCAGCAACTATAGGCTATTTCCTCAGTGTCTGCAAAAGTTAATGAAGAAAAAGAGTTTATTGCCAATAATAGTTCAGTTTTCAAAAGATTATAATCCGTGGACTATTAAAGGTTCAAAAGTAATTTTATGTATTGTTGTCCAGCCAAAAGCCCCTTCCATGTTTCAAAAGTAGAGTAGTTGAAGTTATATGGGGTCTTGGTGGCTGGTGAGCTTGACTGTTTTACATAGATGCACCTTAATTGCTATTTGGGGTAAAAAAAGACAAAGTACTTTTCTAATGCTTTTAGCTGTACTTGTAATGCAGGCAAGTTTAAATTTGCTTTTGAAAGCCTGTCAGCTGTTCTGTTAGTCCTTGGGTACTTTTATTTGGCCACAGGTGACCTTGTTGCAACTAACAAGCACTGTTTTGTAAATTCCAGGTTTTATAATTCTGCAAATTTTATCTGTCGATAAAAGAGAATTTGGTTAATATGTCATTTGCTTCATCCCTTTCAAGTCTGAACACTATAACCAAGAAATCTGTCCAAAATGGCATATTGATAAAATGCAGATATTTTATAAATGTGGTTGAGATGTATTCCTGGGAGTAGAGTTTCAAAAGCAAATGAAACCTTTTGTGACTGCAACTGGATGCCACTGCTGTCAGTGTTAAATGAAAGAAGGAATCACCTCACTTCCTATGGTGTAGACAGCAGTGGCAAGAGAGAAAAAAGGAGCATCACCGTAGGTGTAACCTATCAACTAAAAATTCCAAACGCTCTTGGTAACTGCAGTTGTTAAACAAAGAAAGATTTGTCTCAAAGTTGAGCCTTGTTTGAATTATTGCTTCAGTTTCTGGTAAGTTCTTCTGTCTCTTATGGAACTTAATTGAGACAGCCATTATTTTTCTCTCCAGCTGCCTTCTGTTTGTTTGTTTTCTTCTTTAACCACTGTTGGCATGGCATCTGTAGGGGTGACCAGTGCCTTGATTTCAACAAAATTATGACTTTGAATGTGCAAAAAACTTTCTGCAACTAGACTTGAACCAGGATAGCTCCAGACTCTTGGTTTGTCACTGACAGACAGCTGGGTGATCTCCAACATAAAACTGATGATTGTGTTGGAATTGGGTCATGGGATGAATCCTTTTCCAAGTGTATTTGCTGATATGTCACTTGACTTAGATTACTGAAAGAACATTTACACTTGCTCCTACTGTTGTTTAAAACATACGTTCTGTGGATTGCTAAGCTTTAACTGTGTGTTATTATTACAGAAGTGTGGTCACTTCCGCATTCCTTATCCATTTAGCACCCCTATGTGAAATCTGAGGCAGAAAAAGAGCAAGAATCCAAGTCTAGCAGTGGTAAATTGCTGAGTCACCTGGTATGGTATGGAAATTAAATTTTGCTGTTTCTATGTCTTTGATGGCTTCTCCTTTCAATCCTTAAGAAATAAAATAATTGAAAAAAAAAAAACCCAAAATCAAAGCAGGACTGACAGTCCACAATCAGTTCTAGGTGTCAGTTCAGAGAATTTTATTTATGTTCCTTCCCCCAGTTTTAGTTTCAAAGACTGTAAAACAAGTGTAAGTTTTGGCATGAAGTGAGATATTTCATGGAACTTTTGAGTTTTGTTAAGCATACTGTGTGCAATTTAACTGCTGTCTTTCTTGTTGGGAGAGAATAGTGCCTGTTTTATGTTTCACTGATTTAACGGGGTAGGAGATCAACAAAAGCAACAGGCAATATAATTCACAAACAGAAGATCACAGGAGTCAGAATTCTAAGCCCCTGTGGATCTTGCTTTGTTCTTTCCTTCGGTAGAGCAGTTTCTATAAATGAAATGACCCTGGGGATTTGGAGTGTGTAGTTGAGTGGTCATTACATAGAAAGCTGGTGTTCTGCTTATGGAATAAACATATCTTTTCTTACACCTCCCCACCCCACCCCCCCCTTTCCTTCTTTTTTTAATTTCCTTATCAGAAGCCTAAGTTTCAATAAATTCATCTGAATAAACAAGATTTTGGAAGTATAGCATTCTGCAGTTGTATTGGTTGTTAATAGTTTTTACTCAAGGAGTCACCCACTGTGCACTCTTGAAGCAGTGTGCTGGTAGGAGATTCCTTGCCTCCCTTTCCTTGCAAATATTATAAGAAGAACCCAGTTTAAACCCCCCTTTTTGGTGACACACTTAAATGTAAGTTTGTGCATATTCTTATGGTTATCGTCTCTGTGCCACCCTTCCAGCATCCATGGTGGCTTTAACGGTAAATAGCCTGTGTGGATTTCTGGCTTCTCCTGGCCTTCCTTTCAGGAAGACAGGACTGCTTTCGCTTTAAGTATGTTGTAACAAATTACTTGAGACTTTTCTGGCTAAGGAAAACAAGAATCTACCTTCTGTTCTCTCAGTATAGTATAGTAGAGAATGACACAGGCTGTTGTTTCTACTCTTTATAGTACAGATATAAGATCTACTAGCTTTTTTCCAGAGTGTGCTGCTTTATTTTATTGCTGTGCTCCCTTGTTCCAAGTAGGAGGAGCTAATCTTTGGTACTTGGTGAGTCAGTTTTGGAACGGCATATGGAACTCTGAATCAGTACAGTAGTCAACATTGAATAGAATTTAACTTTTTCATGACACTTGTGCTCCTGTTGCATTTTCTTGTAAGAGCCTATATTCTTTACTGTCATCTAGTTTATTATCTCAGCCTGTGAACTATCTTCATTTATCTTGTGATCTCCAGAACCCAAATGGACAGAATCACAGAACTGTGGAAGTTGGATGGAGCTTCTTGAGATCATCTGGTCCAACCCCACTGCTCAAAGCAGGGTCACTTGAAGCAGTTTGCACAGGATGATGTCCAGTAAGATTTTGGATATCTCCTGAAGTGAGGCCTCTACAATGTCCCTAGGCAACCTGTTCCAATGTTTGATCACTTTCTCAGGAGAAGTTTTGAGCCTTCTCTTTCCCAAGCAGAACAATCCCAGCTATCTCAGCTTTTCCTTGTAGGAGAGATGCTCCAGTCACTTAATTTTTGTGTCCCTTTGATTGACTTGCTCCAGTATGTCTGTACTAAGGAGCCCAGAACTGGACACAGATTTCGTGTGTGGTTTCACCAGTGCTGAACAGACAGATGGGGTCACCTCCCTCGACGTGCTGGTTGTACTTCTCCTAATGCAGCCCAGGGTGTTGTTGGCCACTTGCCATGAGGGTGCAGTGCTGGCTCACGGTCAGCTTGTCCACCAGGATACCATCCATTTCTGAAAAAGACATGCCATAAGAGAGCATATGCTTTATTCTTTATTTTACCATAATTCAACTTTTCTCCATCAGACTCTTCATTTCTATGTGTTACGTTACTAGCAGGTTCCTGTTTAGTTCACCTGACAATCTTCTGCCATGGTAACATTTCTTATTTCAAGGTGTGTTTGTGTAGGTATATAATGGTGCAGAGTATATCCCATTACATTTGTGACATGATAATTTTATACTGGGATTTTGTGCTTCCATGGATACTGTTTTGAAACTGAAGGTAGAGGGGATTCCATGAAGGACATGGAACTGTTGGAGCAAGTCCAGAACAGGGCCATGAGGATGATCAGGGGCTGTAGCACCTTCTGTATGGAGACAGGCTGAGAAAATTGGGGCTGTTCAGCCTGGAGAAGAGAAGGCTGCGTGGAGACCTCAGAGCAGCCTTCCAGTATCTGAAGGGGGCCTATAGGGATGCTGGGGAGGGACTCTTCATCGGGGACTGTAGTAAATAGGACAAGGGGTGATGAGTTCAAACTTACACAGGGGAAGTTCAGGTTATATATATGGAAGAAGTTCTTTACTGTGAGGGTAGTGAAGCACTGGAACAGGCTGCCCAAAGAAGTGGTAAATAGTCCATTCCTGGCAGTGTTCAAGGCCAGGTTGGACAGAGCCTTAGGCAGCATGGCTTAGTGTGAGGTGTCCCTGCCCATGGCAGGGGGCTTGGAACTATATGATCTTAAGGTCCTTTCCAACCAAAGCCATTTTATGATTCTGTGATTCTTCTGAGCAGTTGTTTTGCCTGGCCTACACAATTTCAGTTTACCTGACAAAAATCACTGGAACAAGTCCCATAAAGAAAAGAGAAGTTTGCGTCTCCTTTACTGATAAATACTCTTTTCTGCATTAACTTGGCTGCAGTCAGTCAGTACTAGACTGTATCATTATTTACCTGGTTACATTTGGCATGTGATTAGTCACCTCAAAATGGATAAATTTTCAGAGAAAACTCCTTTAGGCCAGATGTAGTGTGTTCTTGCTGAGCTGTTTTAACCTGAACTGCCTGTTACTTTCAGGTAGGCTCACTTTACTGTTGGAGAAGATGATGCTGCAAGGATAAGTTTGGATCAAATTCACTGCTTTCTTGGCTTTATCCAACAAAAATAATTATCAACCTGTTCATGTTTTTTAATAATTTTTTTTGGTTTTTTTTCTTGAATTCCTTTTTTCAGCATGGCATTCCTGTTACTCTTGAGTTGTTTGAGTAGCTGTTTTGCCACAATAAAGGCAAAACATATCCATGTGTATATAGACAGAGAATAGATACCTCTCTCTCTATATATATATCTACAAAGAAAAAAGTTGTATCTATTTCAGAATGCCATCTTGTGGTGGTGGTGAGGGTGGTGGGGTTTGGTTTGGGTTTTTTGGGGGGGAGGGCAGGGGTGTTGGTTTGATTAGGTTTGGCACGCTTTAAAGCATGGCTTTTAAGAAAAGTACCTGATTACAGTGGAGCTCCATTTTTAAACTCAGAGGTAGATAGAAGCAAGAGTATTAAAGGACTAACTTGCCTTTGTATTTCTTTTGATCTGCTTTAGTAAGTTGTAAGTTGTTCAGATAGTCGCTACAGGTTATTGTCAGGAACATGTAATGCCTAGAGGATTTGGGTGTATTTTACAGTGGAGTAAGACATACAGATCTGGATGCTTCCCCACCCTAATCTGGCAGGTTTTGTTGGGTTTACTAGTACTTTCCAAATAATCTGCGATGTTTTATGCCGTTTGTATCATGTGGGACATAATTTGTATATTAAAGCATATCCAAGACAATCTTTATTCATGGTAATATATTCACTCATTCAGAATTGCTCCCACAATAGTGTTCGCTGTTGCCATGTCACTGCTTCCATAATATGTTCAGCAGGTGGAAAATCTTGCCAAATGAATTTTGTGAAACCTTTCTCAAAACTTTCTCAAAACAGTATGCTCTTGGCATCATGAATCTGTGCATGTTTATTTAGGAGGGGGACTCAAAGGTAAAACTGATTTCACTGGGAGATAGCATTTTTTATGTAAAAAGCCAGGCAGAGGTTAAAACTTGCCCTTGTTCAACTGTCAACTGCTTGAAAATGATTTATAACTGAAATGCTGTTACAAGAACTGTTACATAGCAACCTGCGTCACTTAAAAATGGGGGTGAATTTTATGGCCAATTTACAGCCGATCCAGCTTACCTTGGAAGACTTACTGGTAGTTAAATTCATTATAAAGGAAAGAATATTCCATGTTTGCCAAAAAAAAAAATCTACTTTTCTGCCTTGGGGAAGGCAGAAAACATTGATAATCCTCACTACTATTGTTCTGTGTTACTCCCTTTCCCAGAAATGAACAATTCCAGCTGTGTCTGTTGCAAGGAAAGCAGATGAGACTCCTCCTTTTGTGGCTTGGAAGGTGCATTACAGATAAATTTTGTTTGTCAGCCGTTTTTTAGACAGTATTTTAGTCTTTTAAAAGATAAGAATTTTTCTTCAAATGATCTCTTTCCTACAGCTTCTGTTTTCTTTCATAGCCATAGTTTGGATGTAGTTCCCAGGAAAGTTCTTTGGCGAGTTAAGAGTAAAAACCCCTTTGTACCAGCTGACTCTTCATTTCTTACTGAAATTGGTTTTACTTGTGCTTCTACAGCTAAAAATAAAATCTAGTGGACAAAAATGTGTGCCATAAGCCACATCCTCCTCATTCCCTGCTTCTTAAGTTCTGGGAGTGTTGCTCAGAGACATAACTGCTGCTACCACATTAATAAACTGTCCTGCAAAGGAAAAAGGAGTTAGATGAGTAAGCAATGGAACATAATATATTGGCAAGTGTGACATGTGTAGATGAAAATGATAGTAGTTTACTGTGCCTTTGAGTTGCTTTAAAGGAAGCAGACCAATGGAAACAGCTAAAAATTTAAGGACCTCTGAAGTTATCTCTTCATTGTGGATAGCTTGATATTCCCAGAATGGTTAGAAAAGACTGAATAAAAACATGCATAATAAATTTGTCATTCGTATTCCTATTGTAACGTTTTAATTTCTGCTTATAATATGAGAAGAAGGCTAATTCTGATTTCAGCAGGAATGTGAGGGTTAAACATAAAACATTTTGCTTCGTGTTAGTCTGTTGAATCTAGAAAAGGATGAATGGATCTGTGAACCCCTTTGTGTGTTGCTGTTCACATTCAGACATGCTGTTGTATCTTCTCAGTTGAGTGGTTCTTGTAACTAGTTGTTCACACACACATTTTTATTCTGTATCCTCGATAATAATTGTTCTTCACTTCTACGTTACACTCTGAGTCATTTTTCCTTTCTGGCATGTGTCCATTATCCATCATGCAGCTTTAGTAGGAGACCTTATGAGTTCTGATAGATGTAGCAGAGGAGTCAGGGGCAAGATCTTGTATAGTCTGCTCCAGCGACTGGGAAGAGGAAGATCATGCCAGGCTACCAAGATATTTTCAGTTATTATTTATCAAAGGTAAACGGGTGACTGCTGTTTTGGTGTTTTTTTCATGTTTTGAACACTGTTGCATCCATGGAGATGCAGAGTATTTTTCCTGTTCCTAGTGGATATTTAATTCCTACTACACATAACCCCTTCAAATAAAAAGCCATAGTTAAGAGCGTAGTGATTCAACGTGGGCATGTCCAAAGAGCACTCGGATGTACTAGTCTGTCTAGTAAGTCCATCTGAAGGAGGATTTGCATTCGAAGCCTGCAGCTGTATTAGCACACTGCTTGCATTCCTTTGTGATGAGCTGTGGGAGTGACTAGCACAGCGTTTTCCGGTGATGTCTGTAGTAACACCAACACTCACTGTGGGGGGCAGAAAAAGGTGTAAAGTGTGTGTATGTGTGGGAAGCCTTTTTTTGGTCTGGTTATTACATTACACCTTCACAATGACCAAGTGCTGGAAGGAAGGTCACAGGAGGAGTAAATAAAAATAGCGGTTTTGTTTTATTTTGGGGTATTTTTAGCACTATTTACAGTGCTCATTTGTGGGTTTAATTGTTTCTTTTAATTTTGTTCTTGTGTGGATCCTTGCACTTTATAATGAGAAGAATTGGTGACTGTTTTCACTTAATGGCCTGCTACAAGGTGATTTTGGTCTGTGTTTAATAGTAAGTTGTGAAAGAGAACACTATTTGCTGTGTTCTGACACAAAAAGCTTTACCAAGCTCTGTGACCTGTTAGAATCTTTATGTGTCTCAGCCATGCCCAAGTCTCGGTTAAGCATTTGAAGGTTGGACATTGTATAGTCTGTGTTAGGGTCCCGTTCCACAGGCCTTTAGACCTGTCTTAAACATTATGTAGCTTTATTCCAGCATAAATCCTCAATAATTTTCATTGAGGATTTCTGCAAGGGATGTATATGAGTCCTCATATTTCAGCATTTTGCCATCCTTCAGCTAAAAAGGAAGACCTGGAAATTTATTCCATAGACTCCAGTTATTGAGGATGCATTTTCCATTAGGAAAAGCAATAAAACCACAGATTGAAGCTTGTATCTACAGGGGACATCGTTGTAGTTCTTTTTAATTATTTAAGAATGTGTCCATAAATCTAGTATTGATAAGACCTACATAGCTTGCTTTATGAGAAACACTTGACTACAGTTAACAGATGTCATCTATTTCTTGTCAGTGGGCATAAGGAAATAAAAGGAAAGGAATATCCCTCCCCCATGCTTCTTAATTATGATTTTAGCTGGAGCTTCCAAGCATTTATAAAAAGCACATCCCAGTTTTACTTTATGTTGAAGTTTTATGTGTTTTCAGGTGAAGACAACTGTATTAGTGTAACAGTTGCTGTAGGGACATGCAATGCCTCTCATTCTCTCTTCAAGAAAGTAATTAGTTTTTCCAGGCCCTCATTCCTTTGAATCTAACGTGCTACACGTGACTGGTCCACATGAGGAGTAATATCAGATTTTTGAAGCACGGTGTATTCAAGGTCCTAGACCTTCTAAGTGATAATGCTTGAAATACATTAGGAGAAAAGAAAATAAATAAAGAAAGCTGCAATGTAAAAAGCAATGGCAGTAATAACAGTGCTTTATAATACCATTAGCTGGGCAGTAAGCATCGATTTTAGAGTCTATAAGCTGTGTGTATACAAAACCTTTTCTTCTACATGTTTCAACCTCCCAGCACAGGACCTGTTGGCTGGTGTAGTGTGTCTGTGAGGACCTCTGATCTGTCTTGCCTGGAAGTTGAGTCAAATGTGGATTTACTAGGAGTTAAGGGGATTCTGAGTCCTTTCTCCTCTTGTTAGCTCTGTTTGCTGCGATCCAATTCCCGTGGCATGTGTTTTGCAGAAACTCTAGCCCATCTCTCCTTCTGTCTCTGGTTTTCCTTGTTTGGGTTATATTCAGCATTGTCTGCCTGCTTGTGTCTTCACATGATTGGATATTTCTGCACACCTAGACCAGACAGAGAATTTCCTGGTTAAATTGCAGTTGTGGCTAGCCCTGCTCTACTGCATGCCATCATCAAATATATAATGTTTGTCTGTTTCTCATATTATCTTCTTCATGATGCTTCCTCACTGCCAGAGAGGTCTTTGTCAAAGCGATGTAGGAGGAAGGTGCACAGCTTTGGTAGGCAGAATACATGCTTACTTGTCAGTTAGCCTTTCCCCTTTGTAAGGTTAACTGTGCTAAATTGAGTGCATTAGCTTATGTAATTATGCACTGTCATGCAAAAGGAAATGAGAAGTCTCTATGGAACACAAGTTAGGATGAAAAACTAGAGTTCTTATGAAAGTTAACTATAAAATTTAAATAGTCAAATCACTTTTTCATCTCTAGGAACAGATACCAGGTGTTGCAAATACAGATGCAGGTATTAACTGTAGTTCTGGGAATTCTGGCAGGGGAAAATGATGTAGGTTTAACTCTAAGAACCTAAAAATCTGAGTTAATTTGGAATTGGGTATTTTATGAAGGAGCAGGGACTTTATTGAATTGATTTGAACTGTGTTAATCCTTCAGGTATAAATTCAGATAGCCCACCTCAGTAAAATCTGTCCATCAGTAATGAAGCTTTTGTTGCTTACAAAATATTTTCACAACAGTTTGCTAAAGTGATTAAACTACAGTTTGGTCCTATTTATGACAGTATATAACATGTTTTATTTTTTAATGTGTTATAACTTGTTCTTCTTGTGGGATAGATGTTTTATACTCGTTTTAAAGTCTTGATGGTGAAGTTGTAGCCTGTGTATATCTTGTGCTCTTATAATGCAAACTTTACTAGCAATAATTACTTTGTTTCTTTCCCTTTCCCAGCATCTTTGAGAATGAAACCATGAAACTACGACAGCTGAAACTAGAGAATCAGGTAAATGATAGTCTTGAAGCTGGTTGAAGTAAGTATCGGAAAATAAATATTAGCCTTGACTTGAGAAATAGGGGTTGTTAAGAATACAAACAAGAACTCACTGCTATGGCAAGAACATTTTTCTTTCATGATTTTAATGGCTTTCATTAGTTTAAGTCAACCTTGCTATGGCTTGTAGGCTTGATTTCTTTGATGTATTTATTTTTCATATGTCTCTCGTTTAATTGGGATTGACTCACCACAATGCAGGAATGAATCAAAAGGAAGGCTGTAGAGAATTATCCATTTTAAGCACTAAGGGAAAAGGTTTCCCTGAGCTATAGAAAGATCTCTGCTGTTGAGAAGGATTTCCAGCATAGTTTGGTTAAGTTTGTTTTCTCCTACAAAGAAAATATTTACAGCCAAGCATTTGTCAAATATTAGGTTATGGGTCTCAGTTTTTCACAATGCATGACATCAAATTCCATCTGTGGGCCAGTTCTGCAGGCCAGGACGCTTTTATCCAGGCTACTGCGTACTGCATGAAGACAAGGCGTGTGGCTCCTCGGCCAGTGCTGACGAACGCAGCGCTAGAGGCGTTTCCGTGTCGTTCAGAGGCACTGGCAGCTCAAAGTGTAATGCTGCCACCTCCCTGTGGGTGGAGAGCCTGAAGCTGGAGGCCTGTTTCTGAATGCAGTTGGTATGGTGCTTTCCTTAATGCCATCATAACTTCGTAACATCACAGTTCCTCCTGCCTCAGCAGTTGTTTCTATTCTTGTTTACTAGGAAACCATAAACATCCAATATATATGTATCTTGGAAAATTTTGCAAGGTAGATGAATTTTCCTTTTACCAGATCAGTCCTATTCTAATGACTGTTAAGATTTTACATTTGTTTTCACCTCACATCCTGCCCCCTCTAAGGCTTATCTCTCAATCTTGGTTTCTGGGAACTATTTGCTTTGAGTTCTCCCTTTAAGATGATAGCTTCTGGCACAAAAAGCATTTCTTTTGCAAGTCCTGACTGTTTCAGATTGTATTATAAATGACTGCTGAATTTGTCTGTATATATGAAGGATTGCTGCAGTTTAGACTGGATGAAAGGAGTTACTGCTGATGCTCTCAGGATAGATGAGAAAACAAGCAGGCATCCATCTCCGCTGACAGAGAATCAGAGACAGGGATCGCTCCAAAGACAAAGCGATGTGTGTCTAGGATTTTTGTAAGAGATTACAAGAGTATTTCGGGTGTGTTGGAGATCCTCGTCAGTGATGTGTTATCATCAATAGCTGAGCTGAATGTCACTGATAAAATATCACCAATAGCTGCCTCTCTGAATGTGGTCCTTATGTCATGCTTTTTCTTTATTTCACAGAGAGCTCTTTTAGAGAAGAAGCAGAGGAAGAAGCGTCTTGATCCTTTGATGGTACAGCCAAATCCTGAGGCAAAGCTGCATAGGTCAAAGCCCAAAGGGTATGAGGAGCAGACTCCTTTAGTAAAAACTCCTACCCCTATCCACAGTGATGTTATT
>JBCJKH010048190.1:0-13922 GCA_039877255.1 Loriculus beryllinus | reverse complement strand
GATTTGTTTTTCCCTTTACTTATACCTACCTTTGGTATTGCTTGGTAGGACACAAGGTTGAGCACAAGAGATGAGAGGAATAAGAAAACCATAAGGCTGATCCAGTGCCCTTTCCTATGAATTCTGCTTCAGGGAGTGCTCTGACAGAGACCTGAGGGGGATCATACAAGGACTAAATAAGACCAAGTCAGAGTACCAGACTGACCTCCTGGACTCACCTGCACATCCCTTGGTGTCAGACTGAAAGTTTCTTTTTCTTTGTTTTCGCTGTAAATAAAATCCCATGGCTGAGGACTTGTGGTGAAACAAAAACCTTTTCCTTGCAAAGTTTGGTGTTGGAAGACTGATGGTTTTGAATCAAAACCCATTGCATTGGGGAATGAACATCCATCTCTATTCTCTAGACACAGGTCAGTATGTATTTTTATGAGACATGCTGAGAGGGGCATTTTGTCTCCTGTGAATATGACATGTTTGGGGAAACCGTGTTTTTGATGGATTGCCCTGAGCCCCACTGCTATTAGAGGTGTTTCTCCATTTGAACTCCAAGAGATGGAATAGTTTATCTTTAATAGCAGGAAAGAGATATAACATCATGTGGTGGAAATAGTCCCGTCTGTGCTGAGAACTTCAGTAAAATTTTGGCGGAGAATGATTTTAACTTCCCCGTTTTCCTTTGAATTGTAAAACCTTTGCTAGCAGACCCTCAAAAAGAGACAGTGGCAGAGTGAAGGTGGTGAAAATATGAACAACCAGTTCCTTCCAGGGCCTCCTGACTTCCTTTATACAGAAAACTATGTTAGCTAATTCTTCACTTATTTCTGATGATATGAAATCCTGGGGTTTGAGGCACTATGAACTGAAAGCTTCCAATAGGAGGTTGATTCAGTGGTTAGGAAACAGGCTTGCTATTTTGGAAGCAGCAGGTCAATATGTTGTCTGGGCATATCTTTTCTATGTTACTTCACAGATGAGTCCCATCCGTCTGTCAGGTTTTCATCTATAAAAAGAAGAGTATTTCCACCTTGTCCTAAATGTGTTATGAAATAAACCTAGAAGACTGAGGCTTTCTGTCTCCCTGTGTGCACACAGACATATACCTACACTCCCCTCTCCCTTTCCACAGAGCTGTTACTTCATTCTTGCAGCACTTTCATAGCTTCTAAGAGGTAAAAGTGTTGGCTTATCTCTAAACCTTTTCTCTTTGCTGTGCAAAATAACATTCTAAAGATGACACAAGGTGCTGCCACCAGAAATCAATTTCATGGTGCTCTCTGTAGCTGAGGCACATCCTGGTTGAATGCGATTGTGAATAAGCTCATCAAAAGAGGAGTTTGTTCACCAAGAGCTGAATCAAGTGGTATGTGGGGATAGTTGTATGTAATAAGCACAGTTATATGTGATAATGTAGTTCTATGTAATAAGTAATGCTCAAATGTATTAATTATAATTTGAGTGTGAAGTATTATATGATATGTAAGAGTATATGACTATATATAAGAACAATAATAATGTGTTTTGGCCTAAACATAGATGTCTCTTTCTCTTGTAGTCTATAATAAGATTGTTTCTTTCTGTGTGGAGAAGACAGAGTTTCAGTTTACAGACCTGGGCTGGGAAAGCTGAAATCCAGTGATCCATGGGGCAGTTCTGATTAATGCTCTGACAGCTCTCTCTTGAGTTTCCCTGCCTGCAGAAGGAATATAGAAAGTGTCCCATTAAAGTGAAGCTAAACTTACATTTAAGTACCTCCAGAAATGTCTGGAGCCATAGAAAGTAGGTAAGTGTGCATCTATGCACATTCTGACATACAGTACCCTACAGCAAAAGAGGTTGTAACAGAATACTTTGCTCAGTCAGAGGATTTGAATCTCTTACCTTTAGCATCAGAGTCAGAGCAACCCAATATCCTGGCATTCTGCTAGTCTTAAAGTCCAGGGAGCTTCTCACCTTGTCACCCAAGGGAACTTCAGAGTGCTGTTGATATATAAGCAGGATCACACCATACTTGAGGTCATCATGTACACAATTCCCCACCTACCATTTCATTGAGTGCCCTGATTGGGAGTTTTGTCTATGGGTCTGATTAAAAACCCACTTGAAATTAATGGGAGTCTCTTTCCTTTTTGGCAAGTAGGATTTGAATGTGACAGTTGTAACTGCTTGGGCCTCTCTGGGATGAAAGGCACTGTACTGAAATGTAACAGAAAAAAGTTCCTTCTTCCACATGTTTCTATGAATATAGGTACATCCACCTACTTTGGTACCTGAAATCAATATCTGCTGCAAGAATAAAGCTTATCAAAGCCTAGACACTGTGCAGTCAGCCTTCTGTGTAGATGCAAAACCTTACTGAGCAGCAGCAAAAAAAATTGAACTCAACAGAGGAAGACAGACTCATTAAAAAGAGTTATAACAAATCAGTTATCAGCCGTTTAAAGAATAAACTTGTTAGAATAAACCTGTTAAATAAATCCTCAGCAAAGCTAATTAAATTGGTGTTACACTGGCACAATGGCTCCCTTCTTCCATAGAAGACTTAACGGTAGCATAAGCCTGTTAAAGGAATACACTAAGTATACAATAAGCCAGCTATTTAAAGGATACCTCAGTCAGTTCATTCTCTAAATCTGACCTACCTACAAATTTTCCCTGGTGAAAAGTATCTCCTGGGCTCCAAATGCCTATTGAAAGCCCTGGCCAGTGTACACTCTCCTTTGTGAGAAACACAGCCATGGATGTGCCCCTTTTACCAAACAAAGGGACTGGTGATGGCTGTGGAAGGGCTACATGACTCAGGGTTTTTTGTTTTCCTTTGTGTTGCACTCAAGGTGCAGATTAACCAACTGAACCTCTTCTCAGAGCTGTAATGACAGGATTGATCGGCTATTGGTGAAGCAGCAAGTGAGGAAAGAGAATAAAAATAATTACTTTGCCCTTATGTAGTGGGATTTCTCAGGGCATGTGTAAGGATGGATGATTTGGAGATGAAGAGATGTTTAAGTGAGGCTTGGAATACCTGGGTTTGTCTCAATTCTCCCTCTGGTTTTGTGTAAACCATACTCTTTCTACATCCCCCTTAAACAGGGTGACTACTGGTTCCTTTTGATTTTGCCTGTTGTGATACTGAAGTCTGCGATGTGAGCTTTACAGCTTCCCTCATGATGATTTACAAAGCCAAATGAGGCTTTGGTAGAGTGTGTGAGCATTTCTGTGATGGTTTAGCATGGAAAACTGCAGGAGTGGAGATGTAGGTGCAAACCATGTTGCTCTCAGTACTAACATTCACCCCAAATAGCTTAATATGTCGCTACCACCATTCTTTCACGCTGCTGTGTAGACAAGAAGCTGGGCGGGTAACTGCAGATAGCTCAGTTCTGGCTTCTAGGTGAGAAGTTATACAAACAACAATAATCCTGACAAGATGAGAGCACTAGACTGGGGTATTATCACTTGTATTGCATAGATGGAAGCGGAAGCAGAAGCAGAAGCAAAGCAAAGTGATCCCCTTGAGATTATGTGGTCATCCAGCAGGAGAGCCAAAAATAGAACCCAGGTATCAGAGTCAGTCCTGCACACCTTATGCAATAGATCACTCCCTCCAGAGGTGAATTGGGTGATTTTCCTCAAGTGATATGGGAAGAGTTAAATGCTGACTGCCTTGGAGGGAAACCAGCTAAAATTAGCAGGAGAAGAAGTGTTTATTTCTGGAGAAGGTATAACAAGCCAAAGAGAAGCTAAGCTTGAAAACAAGAATTGAACACTACATAAAGAAGCGCTTGACAGCCACAGCTCTTTCAGTTGCCTTGAGTGTCTGTGTGCAGAATTCATCTCTGGCAACCACAAAACAGTGTCAGCCCTGAAGCCTAGGATATGAGTTTACTGTAACAGCACTGGGACATTGGGGATGGCAGTGCTCTAGGGGAGATTTCTGGGCTGGCAGAGCTGCCATGGACAAATAGATACCAAAAGGGAAAGGATGGGAAATCAGAACCTGCAGGATCCCCTAGCCTGAATTTCTGCCTGATGTTCAACCCACTCCTGCAGAAGCTCAGGGAATGAAGTGTTTGGTATGGGAAGCTGGAACATGCTGGTTTCAGAGCGTGTCTGGACAGCAGGAGGTGCAGAAGCACATAGGCAAAGTTCATTGTTAGCCATATTACAATTAGCAGGGAAAGGTAGCAGCTGAGTTCAGGACTGCTTAGGGAGAGATATGCATACACAGAAGAAGTAGCAGTCTTTGCTTTGGGAAGCATCCAAATAAACAAAATGGAGTTTTTATACACACTCTTTAACATGCTGCTTGAAAACTGTGGCATAAAAGCTACATTTACACTGTCTAGCAGCTGTGTTTCACCCTACATGCTAAGAGCTTGGTGTTAGGAACCTGCACAAGGTATGCTATGGCTTGTTCTTAGTTTACTCAACTGTGTTTCTAGAAACCAATTGAACCTTCCTGCTATGACTGCTAACCAGAATAGCATGAGAGGCTGTTTAGGCAGAGTTTTTGTAAAGCACTTTGGTGTGTGCCTTTCAATGTAGCTCCTGAAAATCGATTGCATCAACTTTTTCTTAACAAGATGAAAAGTCAGTATTGTATGTGAGAAATAACGTCGCTCAAGGCATGTGGTTACTGCATGGTAACAATAACCCCACTTCTCAGGGTGCCGGTATGCACCAGCTATCAACCTTGTGACTCACTGCACACCTGAGGCAAAGTGCAGTTATCTCAGAGTAGCAGCATGCTCTAAAACATGTCATTCCTTAGTGCTTCAAATTCAAATTTTCTCCCAAATAAATAATAAATGATACCCAGGGGGAAAGGAGAAGGGAGGGGGAATTACTTACTCTTCTTCCTATATTCAATACTTACCAGATACAGTGTTTTGTCCAAAGATAATGATGATAGTCCATTCTGACCTAGACTACTGTTGATGAAAAAGTGCAGTGTGGTTCTATGAATCTGTTGTAACATGCCAGACACCCTTCCCTGGTGATTTGGATCCTTGGGATCTAGAAAATGGAATTTACAGTCTTTGTTGTGTGGCAGATAGCCAAGTGGCTTGAGCATTACTTATAATGCAAAGAGAAAGACAGAACCATCCCTTCCAGAAGCTGAAAAAATTTGCTCTTACAATTACAATACATCAGCATCAGTCATGCAGTCAGATGTGCATGCATGTTATGAATGGATTTGATGCTGGGGGTGGTACAGTTATTCTGTATCAACATCTGATCATGCAACCTTAGCACAGCCCCGTTAGATGCACTGGCTCCTCTTGGGTAAATCAGAAAAGAAGCACTGACCCTCTAATTTTCACGGACATGCTTCAGAATTAGTTTGACTATGGATGCCAGTGGCTATCCGCCTCCTCCAGCAACCCCTGTTAAAAGACTATGAGATCTTTCTCATGCCTGCTTTGCAAATATCAGGAGGTATCAGTGCCCCTTGCTTTGCCATCTCCTTTACAATGAACAGTTTTGGGGCTCTGGGAGATATGAAGCAGATGCAAAGAACATAGATATGTTGGAGTGAGAAATAAGGTGGAAAAAAAGCTCAATTGAACATTCTAGTCCCCACATTTGACTGCCTGGGTTTCAACTACCAACACCTTTTTGAGTGGTCTGAAGTGCTGAGTGCAGAGAGAAGCAGAGAGAGGCTTGAAGCCTTCTGTGCAGGGTACAGCTCATGATGGGTTGGGAGTTACAAGTAGTTACCCTTTGAAAACCTTAGTCCAAGTTCAGAAGGAAACTGAGCTGCAGGTGATGAATACTGATGACTTGTACTTGGTACCAGACAATAGTAACAATAGTGAGTATGAAAGACTGCTAATAAAGGGGTTGGATTTGTGCCGAAGATGGGGAAAATCAGCAGATACAGACTCATTTGGTTGATTTTTGTGCACCTCAGCGAGCTCTAGAGGAAAATATTAAACTCCTTTAGCTTCATCCATCTCAAAGTACGGAATTCAGTCTAAGTTGCTGATTTTGTTCCCTTGAGAGTCAACATAGAGTGAATTTCAGAAGGAAATTTATCCTATATCAAAGGTAGTGTTTGCTGTAACAGGAAGATGACACTTGTAGAGTTAAAATTACCCTTTTCTGTTAACTGGAGAGGATATTTAGACAAATACCAGAAACCCAGTGCCTGGACAGTTCTAATTCCCCATTAATTCAATGGATCACATAATTTTGCATTAGTTAGCTTTGGTCAGGACCCTTCACATCAATGACAGTTGGAAGCAACCTTCTAAGCTGCTAAATTAGTAGCTCTTACTCTTCTTTCTTCCTAGTACATTTTCCTACAGCTGACCTCATAGTGACTGTTGTCTTACTTAAATCCTCAATGAGACACAAACCACAATTACCACTTTGTCACAAGACATCTGCTTCCTACCCAGGACAACTGGGAAAAATACTTAAAAAGCTAATTGGAAAGCTAAATCTCAGGAGATTGAAAATCCCATTCTGCAAGCCCCAGAAACTCACAGTGCTCAGAACAAGTATCCTGAGTGCTTGGTACAGCTCAAGTTCAATTTTGAAGCTGTGGCATTCTTTAATTGGTTTGATTCTGGAAAGGGTTTTATATCGAAAGATAAACTTGGGATATGTCAATTGAGGAGCAGTGCAAAGATGGAGAAGCACTTGCTTGGAAAGTTTAGTGAGTTCAAAGCCTTTCAAGCTTCCAGAGCTGCACTGAAGATGACTTAGTTTAATGCAGAGGAACCAGCTATCAGAAACTCCTGTCAGATATAAAAGCCAAACCCATTCCCAACAGTTTCTTCCCACTCTACTGGGACCTGCCAACATTTTTGCTTAGCTTGGCAGGTGGTTCCAGCCTTCCCTCCAGCCCCTACTCAATCCTTGACTCCTGCATTGCGGATAGTGGAAACAGTTTCTGTTAGCTCCTTGCCTCTTAGCCCTGATGCTTAAGCCCACTCCCAGACTTCTTCCCATCATCCATCAAAATAGCCTGGCATTTTTCTGGCCACACAGCTCTTTTTATCACCCATCCTGCCTTGTGAGCAGTAAGACACTCACCTATGTTTTAAGGGATAACAGCGGTAAATGAATGCAGTTAGTACTTAGGAGCTAGATATCTCTGCAACCAACACAAAGCACAACCTAAATAAGATCACTACTCACTGTGATATTGTTTGCAGAGGAGAAAAAGGAAATACATTTCACAAGAGACTGGGAGAGCACCAGAATATCAATACAATGTTCACAAAACAAGTTTAATCCATTTTTAGCCTGTAATAAACAGTGAAGTCTGCAAAACCTTGACAAGAATACATTCTGCATCCTCAAAGAGGGCAACACAACTGGATATGTGGAAAGCAAAAGTTTGCTGGTAATGTATGAAGAACTCAGAGTAGGGTCAGATTATCCTTACCAGCTCATGGGACTCTAAAGTGAGTTTTTGCAGCAGTATCACAAACAGAAATGAAGCATTTAACATACACAGCTGGCACTCCTTTTGCACTAGATAATGGCGTTTTGTACTGCCCTGTGTGGTATGGAGTCAATGACCTTTATAGCAGCTCACATGGTTTTCTGTTCTAGATGTGTGACCAAAACAGTGCTGCTAACATTCTGATGTTTTAGCTGTTGCTGAACAGTGCTGGCCAAGCATTGAGGTCTTGTCTGCTTCTTACCCTGCTCTTCCAGTACGTAGACTGGGGGATACGTAGGTGGTTGGGAGGGGATGTGACCAGGTGGATGACCTGAGCTAACCAAAGAGGTATTCCATGCCATGTAACAACATGCTCTGAAACAAAAATGAAAAAGGGGGGATTTTAGTTAGGTTAGCCATGTTATGCTTGGGAACCAGCTTGGTATTGATCTAACTATGGAAAATGATGACTGATTGCCTTTGCATCACTTGTTTTGTTTTCTTTCTCATCCTCTAGTGCTCCTTCAGTTACCAATTTTTCCCCTGTTCCCCAAGTTTTCTTTCTTTTACTCACCCTTTTCTCTTCCCCCATGGGGAGTGAGTGGCTCTGCAGCATCTAGTTGAATACTGTAGTTAATCCACACCCACAGCATATTTGGAGTACATGGTGAAAGCCCATTTTGCTCATCTTTGTGGCGGCTGTTATATGAAAAAACATGAACACCGTTTTCTGCTTTCTAGATCTGTTTCATGTGATGTCTTCCCAAACTTCTCATAGACAGTCCAAATTACTGTTTTCCTATCCTTGTCACAACCATAATTTTGGGGGGCCTCATGCTTGCAATTGGTAGACTCTTTTTATACCACGTGCATTGTGATTTTCTGTTCTTCGTATCTTCCTGTGATTGACTAGCTTCTATTTATTTCATGGGAAGAATATTATAGCTTGGAAAAATCGAAACATTGCTTTTAAGACAACTGTTGAAAGAAGAGAAAAAGATAGTGAGGATTTGACATGCTAAAACTGTTAATAGCTTAAAGTCCTTACTGGAAGAAGAAATAGAAATTCTTGTTCAATGGAGCTTTGCTGATTTGGGATGAAGATCCAGGTTTTGTTCATTGCAGGGAGAAGGAGAGTTGCAATATCCAAGACTAAAGAGAGATCACTGAAAAGAGAGAATTACTGAAGTGAAATAATTTTGTTTTCTAAAATGACATCCAGAAACCTTATCTTTGACACATAAGAACAGACACACAGTTAAATATGCTGTAACCTGCTTAGGTTTCCAAAGCAGCAAATTAAACCAGTGGACTATGCAGTGAGTGTCCATTCAGATGAGCAAAGCTCATTGAACACAACAATACTGTAAAAGAACATGTTGAATACTCAATGCACCAAATAATCCTCTTTTGATACAGAGACAGTAAAAGCTTTTGGGAGAGGAAGCAATAGTGTATGTATGAACTGGGGGAATAGAGAGAAAACATTCTGGGACAGGAAAATGATGAGCAGAACTATCCTTTGCCTTGTTTTGTGTTTTTCCCTTGTATTTTTATATTGTGAGCAACTGTTATTTCCAGGCAAGACACTGGTCCTAAAGTTTATTGACTCTGAACAAGAAGAAGGTGTTACTTTGTAGAGAATATTTGAGCTGTTCTCTAGGGCCATGAAGCCTTTGGGTGCCTGAAGAGCATCATATCACCTGTTTTCTCTCATTTCCTCTTCATAGGGAATATGAAATATCAGGCTGCGGGGTGCTAGGTCCTGCTGGACCCAATCACACAACAGCCTTCCCAGATATAGTGAGGAAATACACCAGTGCAGTTGCATTAGTTGAACAAAAAAATCCCGGCTAAGTCCAGAGCTTGTTCATGCAGACTTTGCTTTGATTTCAGCCAGCCTCATATAGGATGGAAAATTTCTTTTCCATTTCTGGCAAATGCCACGAGCACCAATGAAGCATCACACTAGTGATAACCCCAAACACTATTTATATATTTAAACAAATGGAAAGTGCTTGTTTGTGTTCTGCATAAGATCTGATCCTTCAATCTTGTCTGCCATAGTGTAAGCCATTCCTCTGCGGCCTTGTACCAGGGGAATCTAGGAGACTAACTTCAGCCTTTCATTTAAGCCAATGTGACAGAATCAGGGGTAGCTTTACCAGGAAGGATGCTTTGTGGCTGACTAGTCACTTGGAAAAAAGTAAAACTCCAGAGCTTTGGGTACACTGTAACTGTGATAAGCTAAGCTACAGCCCTGTTGGCACAGCTTGGAGTTCAACCAGACAGCTTCTAATTGTTCTTTGGAAAGATTTGTGAAGATTTAGCATAAGACAATGCTCTGTAGTTGCAGAGAGAAGGACATAGTGTCCTTGCAGGCCAGGGAATGGAGATGAAAGGAAGGGTGCCTCCTGTTTCCCTCCTTGCCCCCCCTGAACAAGGTGGTGGATCTTTTTCCTTCTGTCAGCACAGCCAGTGCCTGACTTGTCTGAGGGGTCCTTGGCTTGAAGCCTCACACAGTGGCAGGAGCTGTGAAGTGCTCTGCCTACGCTGGGTGGCCTTCACTGAGCTGCTGAGGTTCGCCTGGGTGGGCCGTGTCCTTGAGCCATCCTCATCTCCGCTCCCTGCCTCAAACCTTCCCTGGGGGCTTTCCCCCCTCCTGCCGTGCAAACCCAGCCGAGCAGCCGGGACAGGAGGCTCCGGGCGCAGCCGCCCGTCCGCTGCTTCCCGGGACCGCCCGCCTCCTCCCCGCTCCCCTCCCGGCCCGCTGCGCCCGTCACCGCCCCGCCGGGCCGCCGCTGTCCGCGGTGCTGAACCACAACCGCACTGCGCTGCTCGGGGCGGTGGGGGAAGAGGCGGCAGCTCCTTCCCCCTATCGCTGAGGGAGGTGAGACCCCCAGGCGAGGAGGAGATGGGGACGCTTCGCTTCCCCGCAGCTCCCTGCTCGGCGGATCGGGATCCATGAGGTGAAAATCGAAGGCGGAGGGGGAGAAGTAAATATTACATGGAAGGTGCTGCCTGAAATCCAGCCAGCCCCCTCCCCAAATCCGAAGGGCAGACAAGTTTAGATCCCTTTCCAGCGGCCCTTCCCGGTGTCATCCTCCCTTTCCACGACTCAGGCTCCGTCTGGCCGCAGCTTAAGTCCCTCCTCTTTGCTCCCCCATACCGCCCCTCCCCTAATTATGTACAAACCACTTCTTAGAATAAGACGCCCAGGCTGGGGCTCCTCCCTCCTTCTCTCTTCCCCATTCATCCTCTCCAGGCCGCTCCAAGCCCCTCCTCCGGCAGCAAGCCCAGCCTCTCGCTTCCCTCCTGGAGCCCTTTTCATTTTTATTTCTAACCCCCTCTCCATTCTCCCTGCTGCCTCTGCTCCTTCCCCCGATGGCTACGAACTGAGCAGCAGAAGGGGGGGGGGGAGCGAGGGAATAAGGGAAGGGGGAAGAAAAAAAAAACCAAACCAACAAAAAACCAAGGGAAAGAGGGGGAAGAAAAGGATTTATTTTTATTTTTTTTGCCTCTGCCCTTAATGCCCGCGATCTGGATCAAGGAAGGGGATTTTCTGTCTGAGCATGAAAAGGACTGCTAGAGCCCCAGGATTTTCACGCCTGCATTATCAGCCCAGCACCCAATATGCGAGCTGGACACAGAAGCTCTCCCACAAGTTCCTACCGAGCCGAATAAAACCCACAGGCGAGCCGATCTCCGCCAGAGAGGGACATTAGCATCAGGTAAGGCGAGCTCTGCGGCTGCAGCCCAGCACCGGCTCCGTTCCCGGCGGGCTCCCTCGTCCTGCTCGGTCGCGTTGTGTAACGGCCCCTCGGTTCCTCTGGGCCCCCGGTAGCGGGGAGTTACCGGGCAGAGGGATGCACAAGTCCTGCAACCCGGTTAGCGAGTATGTGTGGGAGAGAGGGGCCGAGATTCGCCGGTACCGGGAACACTGGGAGCACTGGTTCCTACCGGGAAAGGCGCAGCCGCCGGGGGCTGGCCGCGAGTGGGGATGAGAGGCAGCCAGGATCCGTCTGTATTTCGGAGTATCGATACAGCCCGGAGCGGGTGGGGAGTACACAGAGACCCTCCCCAAGGAGATGGTGTCATCGCCGCTTAATCCGCTGCTCGGGTTTCGCGAGTGACACAAGCAAATAGCGCAGGAAAAAGGGAAGTCTGGCGCCTTGGATCCCACACTGGGCTGCTCGCCTCTACTTTCGGGGGGAGGAAAAGATGCCGAGGGGTGGGGGGGAGCTATGCCTGGAGCTGCATCTCACAGCGCAGGGGGTTGGTGCTCTCCGGTTCAGCTGCTTATGAGGCTGGTGCGGAGCGTAACTTTGCCTTTTCCAGTCCGTGGGGGAATGGGGAGCCCGGAGGGCACTTCCATGCCGTTGCATCATCCCCAGGGTCCAGCGTATCCCGGCTGCTATGATCCCGAGAGAGGAGGCTGCCGGTGTGAGTGTGTGGCTTTCAAGAGTCCCCCCGTGCATTTAGTTGCGAGTAGGGAAGGGGAGGGGTTGTCACTTCCCAGATGCAGTCTTCTCTCCATGGAGAGAAGCAAGTGCTGGTAGTCTTAATGTATGGAGTTAGCCTTGTGATTGACATCTGTGCTAGGTAGGACAGGAGGGTCCTTCATGCTTTACCCTGTCTGCTCATCTGGGTGCATATTAATTCGTTAATGGAAGTAAAGCTGCTTTCTTAAGAGTTGTAGAGAAGGGTTTGCGGAATGGTGAGAGCAGGAGGTAGTGGGTAAAGGGGAGAAGAGGCTTTGGTGTAAGAACTGTGAAAGGGTTATATATTTTTTCAATCCCTTATAAAGGAAAAAGATTGATCAGATCTGCGTGTGAGTGACAGACAGACAAACCCGGGCTCTCTCCCTCCCACACACCACACAGACAAGCAGTCGCGCTGTCCCTGGCAGGCATGTACACGCTAAGCACACAGAACACATGCTGCCGAACTCGCGCAGTCCCCACGCTTCAGCTTTGCATCTTGGTCGTTCTTGCACGTTCTTGCATGGATTCGAGGACCTGTTCAAGCTCTGCAGCTCCCCACACTCAGACACATATTTGAGCTAGACAGGAACACACTGTAGCATGCAGAAATAACCACATTGATATTCTTATGATGTGAATCAAACATTCAGATGCTCGTATGAGCATAAATACGCTGTCTCCTTTGCAGGTCTCTCAGTAGGTGGTTTGTTTCCCAGCATCATCCTCTCCCTTCCATGCATTGATTCGGGGTTTGTTTGGCTCTCAAGCTCTTTGCAACTCAGCAGAAAAAGCTGCTACATTTTGTGTGTCTCCGTCTGTTTTATGCCTCTTTGCACGTTCTCAGGACTCAGTGATGATTTCACTACTGGAAAGGCAGGCAAGCAGCAGGCAGGGACTGGGGGCAGCAGTGGCAATCCCAAATCCATCACACCCTCTCTCATCAAGAGCTGGCGTCTGTGAGTATGGGAAGAGCTCTGCTGGAGCCACACTGCTTCTCTCTCTCTGTGTGAGCAAAACCACATATGCATCTATAGCTAGAACACATACAAGTACCAGGCTCTGCTTCAGTCTTAACCCTGCTTCAGAGCAAAACCCTCCCATCCTCTGAATGCCAACACTCCTGAGCCTTTGCAAGCCCCTTTGGTCAGAAACAGCATTGTATGTGCAGGGGGTTGCTGTCACTGGTGTTAAATGTATTTAATTAATGCCCCACTCTGACCTTCCTCTTCTTCCTCTCTTTCCATGGGGCCTAGTGAGGAGGCTGTGCAAATGCAAGGATAAAATGAGTCTAAAGTCTGTGTTAAAACTTCAGAGGAAGAATGTGTGGGGCATGGGCTTGCTATAGGAAGAGGGTATTCCAAAAGATCCCAAAAGAAGTGGTCGAGGGTGCTCTGTGTTCCCTCCTCACCTTTGCTGTTTACTATATTAAGAGTGTGTGTAAGGCTGATGCTGAACCTTAAATGGGGACGGGTCTGCCAGGAGACAATCCTCACTGCTGTCTGCGTAACAGAAACGGTTCAGAGCCAAATCCTCCCGTCCTTGCTCCGGCAGCAGCCCCGCTGCCTGCCTGGAGAGTGCTGCCCGGGAAGGCGCTGCAGAAACTGGCTCCAGCCCAGACCCGCGCAGCCGTGCCTGCCTCCAGGCATGGATGTGGGTTTCCAGAGTTTATCCAGGGCTCTCAGCCGACACCCTGCATCCAGCTGACTCAGGGAAGGCAGGAAAAAATTACTGGGGGGGGCATAGACGGCTACAGATGGGAAGCGAGGATGGAGAGCGCCAGGAGAGCCCAAAGCACCACGTTCGCGGAGAGGGGGTGAGGGAGGGATTCCGGCACCACCACCACCCGTTCCTCCTCCACCGCGCAGCGCTGCGCTCCCGCGGAGGGAGGCGGACGGCACCGTCCTGGCCCGGTAGGGGGCACTGTGGCTCCATGCAGCGCCGGGCGCGCAGCGGCGCGGAGCAGGACCGGCTCCCCCCCCCCCCCCCCGGCCCAACGGCGCTGGAGCCAAGCTCGGAAAAGAAGAAGGACACAGGGGGAGGGG
>JBCJKH010048189.1:0-29163 GCA_039877255.1 Loriculus beryllinus | reverse complement strand
GCTCCATCCCTGGAGGTGTTCAAGGCCAGGTTGGACAGAGCCTTGGGTGCCATGGTTTAGTGTGAGGTGGTCCCTGCACATGGCAGGGGGATTGTAACTGGATGATCTTAAGGTCCTTTCCAACCCTAACTATTCTATGATTCTATGATTCAGTTTCTGCTACTAAGAGTCCTCATATAGTGGAAAAGGAAGGCACGTGTGGAGGGGTCATGGTTGCTCTGTCAGCTGGTAATGCACCGTGGTTACAGGCTTCTCCTCAAGACACTAACGTTAGAGGATCATGGGACCCAACCAAAACTTCTGCTGCCAATCCCTCAACTGTTTTGGTCAAGAGGTATTGGTGGATGAAGGAACGGGGGAGAAACAACATGGGTTACAGTAAATTCTGTTGTTAATATTAATTTTGTGTAGGGCATCTTGTTCTGCCCTCTCCCTACTGTTAGGGGAGTTTTGAATACTGTGCACAATATTTTCTCCTGTTCCTTTGCTACATTAACAGCTGCAAAAGCTGGGGCAGCTGAGCAGTTTTCATCCTTGGGTTTCTGTGAGTGCTTTTTCCTATTGGAGGCTTCTGTTGGTATAGAAGAGAGAGGTCGTACTTCAGTTTGGGGCCAAACGATACAACAGTGGTTTTATGCTGTTACCTGCTGTCTTGTACGTTACCTTTGCATGTTTTCCAAATATATCCATAATTGATTCTACCTGAGCTCCCGCAGGAAAGTAGCAAGTCTTGGCTTTGGCTATCTGAGTAGGTCCATTTTAAGGTCCTCTGCAAGAGCTTTGTAATTTGAAATGGGATGTAGAAATGTTTTCTGCAGTATATTACACTGGAGAACGCATTTTCCTTTCATTTTCTGTTCTCTTGTTACTTTTTTCTTTCACATCTTTATGTCTTTCTAACCTCCTTGTAATGTCTGCATATTTATTTTGCTTTACTATTTGCTCTATGTTTTTTAAAAGCTGTGCTATTACAGCTCTTTACTGTTTTAGCTTGTAATTTCTTTTCCCACTGATCTCTTTAGAGTTTCCCCGTTATCCTTATCCTGTACTTTCTCCTCTTACCTACTGCTCTGCGACCCACAGTGTTTCTACCTGTTTCCTCTGAAAGCATCTGGACTCAGAATAGTATCAAGAGTTTTGGGGGGTGAATATGAGCCATTGGATCTTTAAGGGAATCCTAAGATTAGGAATTTGAATCTTTACTTTTAGTAAATAGAAAGTGTTGTAGTCTTCTCTGTGGCAGTAGAGGTGGCTCCTGAGCATTTGTATTGGCTTCCAAGCTACATAGGAAATTCTTGAGAATGTTTTCAGTAATTCAATTTGTTGATTAGTAAGTCTGCAGTCACTGAATTATTTTGTCTATCTGTGGACAGATTTTTCTCTTTTTGCCTTTTTTTCTTCCCTATTCTTTTATTTCATTATGTCTTTGGCTTTTTGCTTTTATTTTACTTTTCCTCTCCCTTATTTCATCTTGCTTCTTCTATCCTTTGTCTCCTGTATTCTTCTTGCTTTTATTGTCTCTATCATACTTCACTTGCTCTGTTTAAAACTACTGAGAGCAGTGAGCTGTATGTCTCTAAGGAACATGTCTCTAAGGAACAGGTGTTTACGATATTAAAGATAAAATTTGAAGTGTTAAGCTTAGGAAGTGCGAAGGTTACCTTTCCTGAGACAACTGAATCAGACCTAAATTGTGTGTAATGATCCCTGCTGGATGCTTTGACTTTAGGAGTAGAGCAAGAGAACTGCATGCTCTGCCTATTTTCTTTGCTAAGTGCTCAGGTATCATGCAGCCTTAGAGAGCATCAGTGGCTGCCACTTGCCATTTCCTATGGCATGGAAATGGGGAAGAGTGTGAAAGGATACAGGCTGGGAGAAGGGATTTGCTTCCCAGGCTCCTGTCCATGGTGGCTCTCAGATCTCTTTTCCCTTGGAGCCTGGCTTCTTTCTGCAGCCGGGAGATCCCTGGGTGGGCTAGGATGTCCTTTCTCTGTGAAATGTGTGAGTGCAAAATCTATGGAAGTGGTGCTAGTGTTAACAAGGTGAGATTGTTTAAAACTATGTGATGGATCTAGATACAGAGCCAAAGTTGTAAGAAACAACTTGAGGTGGTTTGTGTAAGTCCTCAGACACTATCAGCCTGACTTAGCCTTCTGTGCAGGGGCTTCATGTTTGTACAGGAAGGCAGTCTGTCTGATGGCAAATGTTAATGGATATACTGCTACTTCAAAGTAGTAACTGTGAATTAATCATAGCCCTGTGAGGGAATGGCTCAAATTTGAGCAATTCTGGTAAGTGTGATTCAGCTTGGACTTCTCCAGGGTACTTCTGGCACAGCTGAGCACAGGCACAGGAAAATATTTCTGGCAGGGGTTTGCGGGCATTATATGTAAGTACAATGTGTCTTTGCTCTTGCACACGTGTAACCCTTGTGTAAATCAAGTCAAACCAACCTTGGTCTAAAATAACCAAGAAATTGCTTGAACTCATTGGAGAAACTAGAGTATAATAATTTTCTGAGAGAAATTCTGCATATAATTACTTTAAATTGTATGCAGAAATTAAAGCGTTCATTGGGATATTGGGATCTGTACCAAAATAATCTGTGCTGCCACAGAGGTTTTTGCTTTCTGGTGGTTTGTACTATCAAGGCAACCATGCTACATTACGAAGTTTGAAAGCTCTGTTCATTCTTAAGCAGACTGTGCTGGCCTGTGTGACTGATTTCTATGAACCGTAATACCCTTTTTGCTCATTTCTGGCAGATTCTTTTGAGTGCTTTGCAAGCCTTTGAAATAAAAAGCTATGGAGTATTTGAGTGCATAAATACATGTGAGGAAATCATGTGCAGTAAATCACCGGAGTGCAAAGACAGTGTAAGGATTGTAAAAGAAATAAAGTGTGAAATAGCAATGATGCTATAAAAAAGATATAATAAAATCAGAAAAAACAGTGGGTCAGGTGCTAAGCAGCCTGAAGGCTGTTTTGCTCCACTCCAGCAGCTCAGTACAGTAGTTAAACAGATATTTTATAGCTGGAGGTACACATACTCAAGTTCCTTTGAAGCCAAGTGCCACTCTTCACTGTAAGAGTGAAATAGTAGCACACAGTCCTTGCATCAGCAGTCTGCAGGACCCATTCAGTGGGTCACTGTGTGGGGATGGGATAGAAGCACTATTCACTGCATGTGGATTTTCATATTTGAAGGTCTTGTTTAGTTCCCTGCCAGTTTCCAAGCTCATCTGCCCAGACCTGGGTATGGTAAGAGTAGGGTAACCACAAAGGGGTGCTGAAGTCTGTGCTAGAGCATCTTCTGACTCAATTGAGGCAGCTGGGAGGTTATTCTTAACTGCTAAGTGCATCGCCTCCTGCAAGCAAATACTTGTTTTCATGCATTAGTGGAATGTCACTGGAAATTAGGCATTAAAGGCAAAAAATACAGGTAAAAGTTTATCAGGTTAGTTTCAGCTCTGTGCTCTCGTGCCCGTGGGTCCCAGTGTGACCCTGGCAGCACTGTGCTTCATTTTCAGGGGCCAGTTGACAAGATGGGAAGTTTATCCTTGCATAGATGTTTGACACAAATGTAACTGTTTAAGGACTGTGTTGGGTCCCAGAAAAAATGATTTTTCAGTGAACAACACGAAACAACAAGTGAACAACAAATCTTATGAATTTTTCATGAAAAGGAACAGATTTTGCCCATGCTGCATCAGTTTCATAACACAGAGACAGACTACTGACTGTACACGGCTTGTAAGAAACCAAGTCAAAGAGAAAGGACTTCTCAGAGCCTCGTAGAGAAATGTGTTATGCAGGAAACCCAGAGGAACCTCCAGCTCTCCTTATGAGTCCAGGTCTCACACCAGTAGGTATGGGTAATCTCTGGTGATGGCTCCTCTCGTATCTCACAGGTAGGGTTGGAAATGAAGTGAAGTGTCTGTCCTATCAAAGGTCTGTCTCATTCTTTTTTTCATACAGACTTCCAGAATGAACATTTCCAAGAAGACTCTTTTGTTTAATTCTTCTTGTCTAACAGCCATTCCTACTGTGTGCCACTCTCTGCAGACTGACTTACACATGGCTTTTCTTGCTGCTTCTATCACTATTACATGAAAAGCTACTGATTCTTGATCTCAGATATAGATCAGAGACTTCTCTTTGTTCACATTTAAAGACTTCCTTTGAGCTCTTGACTGGCATAATAGGACTTTATTGTTGTGTTTGCTCATTTTGTTGTTAAATGCTAGACCAGGGGTAGAAACTAAGAATTTGATGCCCATTATTTTATACTAGTAGATTCCTGCTTCAGTCATTGCAAAGTTTAGTATTGTCCTGTTCACTTAAAGAGTAGCAGCATACTTATTACTTGGTCTTCTGTTTGCTTTGTCCTAAGAGATAAACACAGGTATAAGTATAAAGATTTTAGCTTTTAGCTCTGTTACTCCTGCATTTGGTAAAAATGCATGTTTATGTGAAAAAAAGTGTAATGTTCCTGCAGTAATTGTTAGCATGTTTCTCTGTCATAAACACATTAGTGATGTATGCAGTTTCCATTTAAGATTAAGGGGCTGGCAAACAGAGTATCTGGACCTGAAGATGATGCTGTCTGTTATACAGAGAGAATGGAAGACTATGTTGGGTAGGCTTTTAAAAATCTCACCTTTGGTTCAGTTGAGATCTTTCCTGAAAGCTTGCCTCATTTTTTAAAAGATAGCACCAGCACCCAGCAGGTCTTTAGGACATAGATAGTGGGTTGTGGAGTCTTTCAGCATGAGATCCAAATCTGGATCAAGCCCAGCACAAGGAGTATGAGAGTTATCCCCAACTTCATGGATGCACAGTTTAAGCTGAGTTTGGTGCGCCTCAGTTCCTCCTCCTACTGCACCAACTGGCTGCTCAGTCTTGTCCTCTGCAGCAGAGATGCTCCCTTTCTCTGTGCTTCTTGGAAGTTTAGCATAACAATTGACTGAGTGCAGGTAGGCTCCCATATAAGGGCTCAAACCAGGGCTAAAATTGTCCCATGGCAGATGTGACACTTACAGGAAACTATTGTCACCCACCATTTTACAGCATTTGAATCTCTGGCCTGGTAAATGCTGAATATCCTGGGGGGCATGGGAGGTAGAGCATGTCAGGGAAAAGCTTTTGAGGGTGAATTCTAAGGATGAATACTTTTTTTACTCTCAGTCAGACAATGTTTTCCTGTGGTACCTCATGGGTAGGACTGGCACACTTACTGTTGTCAGGGTGGAGGTCTATTGCTGCTGAGGAGAAGGCTTGTGGTGGATCTCCAAACAAAGCTTGTGTGGGCTTACTGAAGTTTGTTGAGAATGTCTTCGAAATTTGAGTTCCATGAGTTTCATAAAGGAAAGGGAGCCTTGCAAAAAAACCAACAGTGCCATTACGGAATGGCAGGAGCAGCTGTGTTGTAGCACCCTCTGGTATATATCCTCCTTTTCTTTCTCTATGTATAGCTGGTAACAGTTACTGCTATATAATGTGTTAGAGGGAGGGTAGCAAGTGAGCAGCATGAGGCCACATTAAAAGGTAGAGCACAACCGCCTGGCTGCAGGATGTGTGTGCTGGCACACGTGCCTCCTGCTTTGTGCAAGAGAGAACCATGGTCTTTCATGGTGTGACGGAATGCTCTTTGCTTCAGCCTTTCTAGAAGAAGGGGATTCCTGTGGCTCAGGACAGTGTACTTCCTGGCTGTGCCATTGAATGGGGAGTGCTCTGCTGCCAGGGAATGCCGCATGGCCACTTGCTGCTTGAAACACAAGGGATATGGAACTGTTGGAACAAGTCCAGAAGAGGGCCAAGAGGATGATCAGCGGGCTGGATGAAGAAAGGCTGAGAAAGTTGGGGCTGTTCAGCCTGGAGAAGGCTGCATGGAGACCTCATAGCAGCCTTCCAGTATCTGAAGGAAGCCTACAAGGGGTACAGAGAGGGACCTTTATCAGGGACTGTAGCAATAGGACAAATGATAATAGATTCAAACTTAAACAGGGGAAGTTCAGGTTAGAAATTAGGAAGTACTTTACTATGAGGGTGGTCAGGCACTGGAATGGGCTGGCCAAGGAAGCTGTGAATGCTCCATCCTTGGCAGTATTCAAGGCCAGGTTGGATAGGGCTTTGAGCAACCTGGTTTAGTGTGAGGTGTCCCTGCCCATGGCACTTGGGTTGAAACTAGTTGATCTTAGGTTGCTTTCCAACCCTAGCCATTTTATGATTTTTGATTCAAATTAATGTTAATTTAGGTTGCATTCACTATTAATTTCTTCTGTCTGTCCTTGTGTACGGACAGACAAACCAAGACAAAGAGCAATATCAAACTGAAGAAGGGGTTGATTATAGCAAGGCATCCAAAAAGTTTTGTAGTCTGTAGATTTTCTTTTAGTCTGAAAAATTAATGTAATGAAGAGCAGGGGGAGGGAAAGAGGAGAAGAGAATAGACACTTCCTGTCTTACTCTGCAGGCAGCAATGAGTACATGTCCAAGCCAGCTTTTAACTATAAAGAATTTAAAGCTGTGGACACAGCAACCTCAATGAAGGCTAATTCTCCTGGCACATTCACTTTCCCACATTAACACAGGAGGCATGTCAGGATATAACTGGATTGTGGGTTATTCCCAGACTGAATTATTTTGTTGACATTCACTTGGTTTGCTTTAGAAAAATGTCACTCCAGGCTCGTGTTTAGAAGAGTCTCCTCAGAGTCACTCATTCCTTCCCAGGGAGGAATTTCTGTTGAAATAAATTAGACAAAGTCCAGAAGAGTGCTTCCGGCTTATCATGTAGTACACATGATTCATGGCTCCACAACAGCTTGTTATTTAGCAGTCTGTGTGCCATGAGCACAGGGGGCTGTGAGAAAGATCCATTTGAACAACTGTGTAATTATGAAACTGATTTCTTTCCTGGTTCTCACTGAGTAGCCATTTATAAAACTGAAATAAACTTTGATTTACTTCCCAGTAGTTACAGAGTCCTTGCTTACGATAAGCTTCACTATTCACTACAACTTAACAACTTAGAAAATGTCGGTAGGAAATACATCTGAACCAAGAAATAACAGACTGCATTTCTTCTCTGGTAGCAAAATGCATACTTTGAGAAATAGCAAAGCTCTGTTACTCTGGAGTGACACTTAAAAGAGGCATAGCTGAAGTAGATCCAGAGGGTGTTTGCCAAAAAAATGTACATCCTTCCTTGTTTGAAAATTGCAAGCACCTTAAGTACTTGGCAAAATATTTTTAAGCAGAGCAGGCAACATTCCAGCTGCAAAATAAGAACTTTACAGAGTTTTGATTAATTTGCCATTCAGACTTGTACTATATAATTATGTTTTCTCTTACCTGTTTGATTAAAGAAAGTAAACCACTTCAGAATTAGAGCCATTGATATCCAACATGCTGATCCTGGTGGGAATTTAATACTTCCTTCCATGCAGACAGTGATACAATCACTTAGTGTGTGGGAAATAGCTTCTTTGTCTTCAGGTATCACACTCTAACTAATAATAGCAAAAGCAAAGCTTTTTTGCCATGGTCAGCTCGCAGGGTAAAAGAGGCTGAGTCATCTCTGCAGGCAGTAAAGTAGAGGTGTACCTCCATAAGCGCTCTCTCATTACAAAATATTTATGCCATGTTTTTTCACAGCAGACTGAAAAAACTTAAGTGAAAGTAATTAAGACAAGACAGTCAAGACAAATATGGAGATTGTAGCCAATGCAAAGGCCTGTGTCGCCAATAAATTATAAATTGACTAATGAGGATATAATTAACATCAGCTATATTATCAGTTAAACTATTAAATGCTATAATTAAAGTAGTATGTGATGATACAGCCAGACAGAATTTTACTTAAAGGTGTGAATGACATAATCACTTAAGAAGCTAACAAAGCTAAGTCTAACTGCACAAAATTTTTTCTTAAAGAACATCCAAAAAAAGCATGATTACCTCTGCCTATCCTTCATATCACTGATAGAAACAGAACACTCATCCTTTAGAACCTCCCAGGATTCAAAATAGATATCACGTATCTTAGGAGCATCCCCTAATTTACTCTCATTTTCATTCAGGAACTACTTAATGCAAATTGCAAAAGGAAGTTGCACTACAGATGCAGGCTCTCACGACCATTATTCTGCCTGATGTCAGGAATTTTGAAAAGTATTTCATGCCTTTTCCTCAGCAGTAGCACAGCTTCTATTGTGAAGCCAGACTGCTCAACCAGAACCACAGGAACTTGTCTTGGGAAATGTGAGCTCAAAATCATTCCAACACAGGTGAGCATAAGTCCTTAGGCAAGTGCCACAATAGTATTTTCTTCCAGGATTTTTAAAGGAGTTGTTGCAATGACATTTAGTGGGAAATCTGCATGTGGGCTGATTTCTGGTTCTACTCATGGTCCAAGGCCTCACTAGACCTCCATGTGGTTAAGGAGAGGAGGTGGCAAACCATGTTAAGTAGACAGCATACAAAATGAGAAAAAACAATACAGCAAACTTTTAAGGCAAGAAGAAGCATGCCATCGATTATACATGGAGTGATAGGACAAGAGGTAATGGATTTAAACTTAAACAGGGGAGATTCAGCTTAGATATAAGGACAAAATTATATACTGTGAGGGTAGTGAGGCACTGGAACTGTTCACTGTGTCACCCATGGTGTATCTCTTTGAGGAAGGTGGTCAGTATTGTTGTTAGTACCCACTAGGACACTGCAAGGTTAAGCATAGTACCAAAAAAAAGGAGCAGATATTTGTAGATTTTCTTGTGTAACTGTCAGGGTTATCAGTCATAAGGAGACTTTGTAGCGTTGTTAACTGGTCTAATGATAAAAGTTTGATATATTTTAACTAGACTCTCAATGAAATGATGGCTTCCTATGTATGGCATGTTCCCTTTTGTCTGTAGCAGGATTTTGGGTATAATGAAAATATTTCCAGTGTTGTTACTGGCTGAGTGAATACTAATACGGAAATGAATGTTGAACTTCATCAGATTTTGGTGGACTAACCAATAGAAGGAATGTAGGACTCAATAAATAGGAAGAAATGAGTAAACAAGATGTTAGAGGTTAGCCATCAAAAGGCAACAATAGCAGTATTCATAATTACCCTGCTAGAAGACAAGACAACCATCTGCTAGCCTGAAATAACATCCCAAGGTGAAGGCAAATTCCTCCTTAGTGTGAAACTTCAAGAAAGATAGCATGGTCATGCCAAGTTTCTTTATGTTGTATCTCAGTGTTCCAGAGTTCGAGGATTCCAGGTGAGAGAAAACGAGAGACAAATAGAGAACCCTCTAGTTTATTAATACAGGAACATACAGAGAATCTAACAGATACAGTAAAGGATGTTTCTGAAGAGTGTATACCTTACCAACCCCAAGTACCCTGTGAGGAGTATCAGGAAACCAGCTCCAAGGATCATCATCGCAGTGCAAGGAGGCAGGATCTACAGTAGTGAGCATCCCTACAGAGGCAACGTTCATGTAGATGGTACGAAGTTCTGCTTCCTTGCATTGCATGAGGCTTGGGATTTTATATGGACAAAAATGCACACCCATTCTGACTCAGGGGGCCAGCCTATGTCAGAAGTGGCTAGCAATATCTAGAAAGGTCTCCAACGGTCAAGACTTTTCTGGGGAGTTCTAGAAGTGGAACTTTCCAGATAGGAACCAAAGCTGGACTCTCCGCGAGGAGCCAAAGAGGACAAATGTTACTTTTCTATCTTTGTGTGTTTCACCACGGACCACTATCTATCGTCCCTGACAAACTCAGTATTAGTGATCATGCAGCCTCATGGAGGAGATAATAGCTTATTCTATGACACTGATCTTTTAGTGAGGTATATGTTTTCTTTTGCCTTCTTTGAACCTAAAAAAGCCAGTCTGAACACATAACTTACACATAAACTCAAAATAGCACAGGAACTGAAGAGAAACCATGTGAAATCTTCCTTTACAACCAAAAATACATGGTTAATCAACACCACAGGAAGCTGGTGAAACAAATCAATAGAATCAGAGGGCTGGTAAAATAGAAACAGTTTATTCAGGAAGCACAAAGAGGAAAAAATGAAACCAGTATTACACTGCACATCAAGAATGCTTTTAAGTCAGTCTCTGAAGTTGAGAAACAGGTGAGAGGCAAATTTGTTGCATTTCTCTGGATGAAGATAAAAGGAGTAAGAACAAAAGAAATGTCCTTATCAAAAAGAAGCTGTAGATAAATTTTTTGATCAGGCAAAAGCAGCAACCAAAGGATGACAGCAAAGCTAGACTGAGTGCCTAATTATTTATTGGAAAACAGTATGTAGGCCACAGTCCTACAAGATGTATAGAGGATGACTTTGGATAAGGTAAGTTAGAGAGGTTCAAATGTGCGGAGGATTATAATATTCTTCGTGTAGTACTTGATAGGTAATTGAGACCATCTCACAATAATTCTTGAAGAAATGGTTAGAGTGTGATATTTCAGTAAGTTTACATTCCCAAAGGAAACTATATTAATAGAAAAAAGCATAGATACTGAATTATAGATTTATTATTTCAACTTGCCTTCTCAAATTGTTGTGTAATCAATTTATAAGCAACTGAATGACAACAATAAAGAACATATACTGTTTCTGGTTATTGCAATTCCTTATTGACAATATAACTGCCCTAGAAGATAAAGATGAAGCAACACTTCTAAAATATTTTAGTCACAGTAAGCTTTCTAGCACTAACCTTCGTGGCATTTGTAACATTAGGAAGATCAGGTTAGACACTATGGCCACAAGCCAAACTCTTAAATCTCAGTGTGTACTCTTGGAGTAGATAGTAACAGTTTGCTGATAAGCTGAGAAGATATCTCAGATGGATAACTAGAAGCATCTGGCTTGGGCCAAGTTCTAATCAATATTTTCCTAGAAAAAGAATCTAGAATGTGTTTGTAACATTTGTAGACCAGTTTAAGAGGATTTGCTAGCTCAAAGAATAAGATGAGAATTCAAAATGCATCTGATAATATGTACAAGATTAAAACAAATGAAAAGCAGCAAGTACTTTGCTAGAAAGGAGACATCAGACAATCCATCAGAAAGAGAACAGTTTGCTCTGTAGCAAGCAGTGAGCTCTGTGGATTTCTGCACTTGGAGACTGTTGTGAGTGCAAACAGAAAAAAACACATCACTGCCATTAAGAGGGATGACCCTGGCAATGACCCTAGTGCCAAACTCATCCTCAGTGGTGGTGACTCCCTTAGAAAAATAAAAGGCAGGAAGACTAAATGAAAATCTTCTCTCCTTCTTCTTGCTTCTGAGCTATCAAAAGCTTACCCCTCCGCTACAAGACACTAGGTTCATTGGATCCTGCCTTTTTTAGTTGGAAAAGCCCATCCTCCTTTTCCAGGGCTGGCTTTAGCAAAAAGGCTGTCTTTGGATTCTCTTAGAGTTCCTTTTCTTCTCCAAAAGCAAAGCATATTTGCTCTTATTGTTTGAGTCCTTGAGGAAGGCAGATTTCAAGGGAAACATTGTTTGGCTGAGACAGGTTCCTCCCGAAAAATAACCTTTCACAGTCTCATTTGAGCCACATTTGGGTTTTGGGTTCTACGTGTTGAACAGAAATCAGAAACACGTGGATACCATTTGGTAAGTTTCCAGCTTTCCGTATTTTTCCCCTGGAAAGGGACTGCTTGTGCTGTTTACCACCACCATACTGGCCTTCTCAGGCTTGCAAACTCAGTGTCCTTACCTAGAAAGAAACAGCCAAGCTTCATAAAATGACTCAAAGATAACTCCAACCTTAGGAAAGTGAGTGGGCTCCAGAGCTAACTCACTCATATGGCTTTCCTTTGCTTTTTTACTAGAGATAAAATAATCCTCTTCATTAACAAAGTCATTAAGAATCTAGCATTCAGAATCTAACAGACCCAGACTCCCAGAATAGCAGGAAGAGTGAGCAGAAAGTATTGCACATTTTGCAGGCACAACTTATGTTTCTTTTTATGCCTGTCCTTTAAGACTTTCATAATGGCATAGGTAAATAAAATGGCCACAGGTCAGTAAGAGGCTGGAGAAAGGCCCCAGAAGACCAGAATTTTCTGAGTATGAGATATTTCTCTTCTAAACCACTGCAAAATAAGATCCAAATTTGTGATTACCTATGAATATTGCAGCAAGATCAATTATATGCATGTTCTTGTCTGATTTTAGTGCCTCCTTTGCACTGAAGGGGTAACACAGTAACATAGTAGTTATCTGTGTCTTTCTGAAAAGACATTAAAAAGAGCAATTGCACCAACTGTTAGAGGGTGCGTGCTTTTTTTGTTGTGAGAATCTTGAATACCAAAATATGATCAATTTGGCTCAGGGCCAGAGCTGTATAACTGCAGATTTGATTCAGTTCTTCACTCTTAATGATAACAAATCACCATATCTTCCAGACGTTCTGTCCTTGGTACTGTTAAACAAGCCACAATACCAATTTAGATCCTCTAAATCCCAATTTCAGTAGCTGGTCCCTGAACCTGCTAGGGAAGATCATAACTACTAGTTTTATTAATGCCTATTAGCCAGTATGACCCACTGATTGCCACAGACCTCTGCCTTCAGGTAATAAAATTAGGTTAAGAGCTTTAAATTTTTCTTCCTGTGTCAGCCATTTCCTTTTCCTTTCTTTCCTCCTATTTTCATCTCATTGCTATTCCCGCTGGATTATTAGAGATTTCTGAGGCTATTCCTGCTAACAAGAAACCTTGTTTCTCCACAAAATTAAACTTGATGCTCTACAAAGTTGGAAATTATTAATTAATTTTTCTATAAAAACAGTTTTTCTGGAGGCTGTTTCTTTTGCTAGGAAGTAGGAGATTCACATCATGGTAATCAGTCCCTCTTACATTATATCCCTTATGAATAAGATCTCTGTCACTATTTATCTCAAGTTTTTCCTAAGGTGAAATAACTGACTTGGTACTAATCCAAGTCAGACGGAATCCAGACATATTTTTTTCCCCTAGTTTTAGATTTAGGATCTTAAGTAATTGTTTTTTCTGCATAGGCTCAATCTTCAGTCTCGCAATATTTTTTGAGTCTGATACTGAAAAGGTTTGCACCAAAATTACACTTGTGTGAAGGGAGAAAGCAACATAAACATTGATTGGGTTGGGGTTTTTTTTTCAGAACAGAAATAAGACACTGAGTTTTTTCTCAGGGTGTTTGGATTGAGGGGTTAGATTGCAATGTATATCCAACAGTATACTCTATGAATTTAGCAAGTAAGTTTAATAGGGATAAGGTTAATAAAGACAGTTTGCTAAAGAGGATCAATGGATGTACCTGCCATGCAAGGAAGATTTTAATTAAGGAGCACAAGCAAAATTATTGAGACTTGCCTGAAATGCGGAAAGAAGCTGAGAGAAAAGAAAGCCGTAAGGCCCAGCCATATGAAGATAGCTTAGCCATCTGACGTAGGCAACAACTGAGCAATAAGTTACAGTTGACCACACAGATCTCCTTGATTTATTCTTTTATGTAAACCTCTGCTTTGGCAAAGAGAATCTGCAGTCTACTCTTCCTTTGTCAGCAAAGGGCTTATGCCTGATTATAGGTATTAAATAGCAGGAATTACCTGCTAGTGCAAAGGAGCAGATTGTTCTTAAATCTTCAGTGGCTGTTTTTATCAATAGTTAGAGATCCCTGAACAAAAAGAAACTGGATCAGGGCATGTGCTAAAGTATTTTATTCCCAGGTGATCTGCCTTCATTGATCAAACTATATTCTGTCAGAGCCAATATTATTGCAGGTGTCTTGCCAAGTGAGATCTCCATTAGCATATTTAAAAAAACATATATACTCCTTAAAATAAAAAATTAAAGAAGAAAAAGGAAAAAAATAATCACCGACACTGTGAATGCATACATGGACAAGCATTCCAAGTAAAAAAGTAACTGGAAATTACAAACACACTCATTAATTATCCTTTTTCTTCTTCAAGATCTTGTTAGACTCTGCTGAGGTAAAACTGAAGAATATTCAGACT
This sequence comes from Loriculus beryllinus, assembly GCA_039877255.1. Taxonomy (NCBI): domain Eukaryota; kingdom Metazoa; phylum Chordata; class Aves; order Psittaciformes; family Psittacidae; genus Loriculus; species Loriculus beryllinus. The sequence goes on along the minus strand of JBCJKH010048189.1, from coordinate 15,133 downwards.
GCACTGCCTAATACCTAAGTATTAGATTAGCACAATCAGAAAAGATGGGGCAAAAACTGACTTCTAGAAAGTATTAGCAGAATCCTTGTTACGTTGTGGAATAATTGGTTTGCTGTACAGGCCAGAAAGCCAAAATAGTGTGTCTAAGTTGGCAAGAATGTAGAGACTGAGAGCAGACGGAACTAAAAGTAGCCTAAAAAGCAATGTAAGCTGTTTGGTATACCAACCTGTAAGGACTGAGTCAAAAGATTAAGTCCAGAAAAAGACACTAAAAGAGGACAGAAGTTTCTCTAGCAGAAAAACTTACTAAAACCAGTCAGTCGGTTTGGTTGGTTGGTTTGTTTAATGTAATTAGCATAGGTGATCAGTTATTAAGAATAGTTTTCCATCTGTAAGACTAACTATAAACAGATCAAAAATTTTCTTGGGGGGTTCGTAAAATCTTTTTCACTGCAGATTTTTTTTTTAAATAGAAGGCAGCCAAACAGATTTCAGGATATGGATTCAGGCATATTTATTTTCCTTCTTATATGACAGACTGAATAGACCTCCTGAGGCAAGTCTGTTTAGAATTCTTTTAGATTTCTTCTTTCTTCTCAGCCTGTGTGAAAAACCTGTCTTGTGCTATAGCCAGGTTGTCATGAAATAACTTGTTTTCAATTTAATTCTTGAGACTTTAGTACTGCAGGAGCATTCAGATTGTAACACTGATAATCTAGTTTTAGAGGTGTTTTAAGATTATTTGCAAGGCCAAAAAACTATCCTCAAACAAAGCAGTTCTTAATAGTGTCTTGCAGTAATTCCTTTATTTTACTATCCCCAAATCAGCAATAGTATAGATAATGTCTTTCTGCCTTCTAATATGATGAACCTAAATGCTTTTCACTCCACTTTTTTTTTTTAAGATTGTCTTTGTTCATTTTTAATAGACTCAGCATTTTATTTTCTCTGAATAGATTGATCTATTTTTTTTTCTACACAAGGTATCACACTATATCAGACATCAATTTCAAAGAAGAAACCTTTGAAGTTAATTTTTGTTTCTAGTAGATCTTTCAAATGTTTCTTTTTAAATGGAGAATCAATAGCAAGGACAATCATTTCTATCGTTTGTTGTTATTCTCACGGTCTCCTGAAACATTATATCTACATTTCTACTGTTTGGTTTAAAATATTTCTCTATACAGAATCTGAACTGATGATAATTTCTAGCTGCCAGAAATTATGTTTAAACCTAAAAAATACTAAAGAATTTTAACTACTGTTACATAGATCATCCCTTGTCATTTTCTAGGGATTGTTTAGTTACATAGGAATACTTAATTTTGGGAGGATTGATTTGGGTATGATTGCCCTTTTCTGCTGGAATAAGAAGAGCAAGAGCCTGGGAAACAGGGAAAGCTTAGCCAGGCTTGGAAGATGTTATTAGTAGTGTTATTAGTAGGATGTCTTGCAAGCCGTCCTGTCTTGGGCTGCAGACCTCTCCTGACAACCTCACTAGTTTGCAAAATTAGACTAGGTTTCAGCCTGAATAAAAACAGATTAGTGAAGTCATGCATGAATTACAGATCTGCATGAGAGGAGGGCTCCTCATAACGAACCATGTATACTCATTCATCTTTGTTAACGAGACTTCCTCTCAAATTGTTCTTACCCAGACAGCAAAATGGTCTCCTGACCTAAATACTTACACACATCTACATTCACAGTCTTTCAATCTTCTGTCCTTACAGAAGGACGTCTGTAAGATAACACTAAAGAGAACAGTGATAATAATTTATGATAACTATCTTTCCTGGAGGAAACAAAGGATAATAAAAATATAAAACACACGGGCTTGGATTAATTTCCAGCATTTCTGAAAGCAAAACAATTTCCTTTTAGTAGAGCTTTTTTTTTCATCTTGAATGTATGTCTCTATTTTTCACTGATAAACATTTCAGGTTTTGTGAAATCTGTCATAAAACAATCGTTATGTAAAAAGTCTTATCACTGTACAAATCTTTCTGAAACAATTATTGTCTGCCTTGTATTATAAACAAAAATAAGTATAAAAATTTCCTGCAATTGACAGGAGCAAAAGAATTCAGATATGATTAGGAAAAAAAATTGTCTATTTAATGTTTCTAAAATGGTATGCTACCAAATCTGTAAGTACATACTGCTCTGCACAGAGGCAATTTTTGCACATTTCTGTTGTTGTTGAGCTGCAAACTTTAATACAGACTTCTGTTTTCCTGAAAGGTCAGCACCTTCCTCCAGAAGAAGTAGCTGAATAAGGATGATGATTTGGATATTACAGTCTTAATACTGATACTTGCTACTGATACTAGCAATGAAAACGTTTGTTGTTCCTATTTTTTTTTTTCTTTTTCCTGCACTGTGTGAACCTTGGGTGTTTGGTTTTCTTTACAAAAAAAAGAGTCACAAAGTTTACACTATTATTTTATGTGTGGCATCATAAACCTCAACATGCAAAGATGAATTTATTAGTATTTGAAAACTAGAATATGAAAAAAAAAAAAAGTAATGGCATTGTAAAAAAAATAACCATATTTTCATTTGCTAACAATATCTTTTCCTTGTGACCTGTACATGCAGCACTTCCTTAGACAACACAGTTGGGTTTGTTGTCTTTGGGTTACTATATAAAAACAGCTTCAAGAGGTTGGAAACTATTTCAAAGGCCTTTACATCTCAGGGTATTGTGGTAACACCCTCGTGTTTAAAAAAAGGCAGAGGGTTAAGTTTCAAATAACTGTATCATGCTTTTTTTTTTTTTGTTAAATATTCTTAACATAGTTTAATTTCTTTTCATAAAATAATCAAACAAGAAATAGTTCATTCCTTTATCGAACAGTGTAATAATGAGCAACTGTCAAAAATGTAACTATATTTCCATGGATTGTGGCAACAATTGCCACAAAGAAAACCATGTCTTTTTAACTTAAGTATTTGTTCCTTTGAAATGAAAGAGCAATTAATACATTGTTTTACCAAGATGAAGTAGTTTATCTTTAGGTAAATCTTCAGTGATAATTTCATTTCTTATTTTAGCAGCACTCATTTTATTTATCTTGATTGATTTGATCAACTTAACGTTGCTTCTCTTACTCAGTTTTAACTGGTACTCCTAGCAATAAAGGGACAAAAACCCCCACGAAACCCAGATGTGTTAGAAGCTGTTCTGTAGCTGGCTTAGTGGTGATACACTTTACTGGGATTCTGACAGTTATCTACGAGTGATGGAAAAACCTCTTCTGTATAAATGATAGGCTTACTGTAGCAATCACCTCTAAAAATTCATAAAAGCAACTCAGTTCACCCTTGCATAATCAATTACTCTCTCTGCTCACCATCACTTGTTTTAAAATAAGTCAGCATAGACTTGATGCCCATAAAACTTGATGTTTACTCCACAACATGGGAAATGAACAAAGTTTAAATAGTAAAGCATTGAATGTAGATGATATTTTTTAAGAACAGACCTATTCTGAAAACAAATTTTCACTTTAGTGGCAACAGAAAGCCTTTGTGCAGAGTTTGATAAAATATAAGGTATCTAGATATATGTTCTGAGTTACAATGAGATGTCTTATTTTCAGTGTGCTTATAGCCACTTCCACCTACTTAGGAAAATTAGACTATCTTTATTAACACGTAGATCAGCTGAATTTTTTTGTTCCATTCAGTGAACTCTTGGGTTTATTAGTTGTTAGGATTCACTGTATGTTAAATGCAAGGTAAGAAGTCTTAACTTTTAGCCACCAATTCCTAAATGCTGAAGTCAGGCTGCAGTTAAAGGCCTAATTGTAATAATTATGAAGCAGCATAGCTTTGAACTTCTTAAGATTTACTGTGCCAGGGAAAGTTTTATTCTGTAATGAACTCCTGCAAAAAGGAACATAATGAAAATGAGAGGCAGTGCCTGATATCATGAAGTGATCTTTGCTCATTTTAATGACAGTTTTGCAAGCCTTAATATTACTTGTATAGGCATATGAAGGCAATATTAGATTTTGTAGGTAGAGTTTAAGATGAATTTCAAATCTGGAACTTGTTCTGTTGGGCTAGGACAAAAGCCAAAGGCTGAACTCTGTTCTGAGCATGCCCCTTAAAAACATGAAAATCGTAGCTGCTGGAAACATTTGTATGTGAATATAGCTTTGCTACGAGTTCATGTTTTACATAATACGTGCCAGTTAGATTCTATTTTCAATTTCTGTTTCCCTGACTTCATTATTTTCCTGGGAATATATTTGATTTCATAGTAAAGAACAGTTTTCTCACCACTAAAGATGCAGTACATCAAGATAATGACAGGTACAAGCATAAGTCATCACATTCTCTCAGCACATAATGCATCCATCACAATGTGAATTTTATCTTACAGTTCTTCATTTCTTGTTTAAAAAGCAGAAGACAGAGTTATAAACTCTATTCAGCAAGTGCTGATGGAGGAGTCAAGATGTAAGAGAAGCAACTTTTAACATTAAATAGTCATGTTCTTTTATTTTTATATCAAAATAGTTAACTCTGATTTAATACTTTAATTATTTTTTCAAAATGGCTACAGCTTAGCTGTAGAGATATTTAACAAGGTTTGGTGATTTTTTTTTTGTCCCCTTTTATTTACTCAGTGAGTTGTTTACTTCCCTATTGCTTGTAAAATTTTCTTCTTTATTTTTCCCTGCTTTATTTTCCACCACTCTATAGTATACATTTCATCTTGCCTTATTATTTTTTATTTGCCAGAAAATTTGAAAATATCAGGCTGCAGAAAGAAATACTTGTATAAGCAGGCAACACAATGCTGTAATTAAATGGAGAAAGTTCAGCTGACTTCATTTCGAGCAAAATCAATCATCCTGACACTCTGAAAATCCTCAGTGTCTCACATTTTTTGTAAAGATGAGAGCATGTTCTTCTGCTTCTCCAGCTTCTGTAAATGCATTATTGCTTTCCACCAAATTTAATTTTTACAAGAGTGCACATCTACATTTTACCTGTATTCATGTATTAGGTTTTATTGCCCCATACTCAAAGTTTACTTTCCATAGATTTGGTATTCATTTCTGAATTCTCTTTGAATTAATAGATTATTAATCTAATTTCTTACTTCTTTAGCTGTCTGTGGTTGAAACAACAAAAAATGTGCATTAATTATGTCAATGCATATGATGGGTTTGATCATCAATGCATTTGATGATCAAATTTGATATTTACTTACACCTCATTCATATATTTTTCTAGAACTCTATACACTCACCAGTGCCGTAGTCCCTTTTGCTTCCACTTTTCACAAAGATACATTTTTTGTAGCATAAAGCGAACCAGGAACTTTATTATGCTTTGCAAGACAATTTCAAAGGAAGAATGTCTACTGCTTTTTAGATGTTTGGATGTTTGAAGTCAGCCTCTAATTATATCCCATGTGAAAAATAAGCTTCACAGGTATACATCTGAGAAAAAAGGGGATGAAAACATACCTGCTCTCAGATATGGAATATTTTCGCAATGCATACATGTAATATATAAACATGCACTCCAAAAGCAGAAGTTAAATTTGACAAAGCCTGTTAGGTCTGTTAATAGTTAAAACTCCCTAGATAACACAGCTTCAATGACCAGTTAGTTAGGCTGTGTAGCCACTGGCTTGAAACTTACTCAGGACTGTGGGAACTTGTCCAAGTCCTGGAGCATGAACTGCCTCCATTGAGTTTCTAGCACATTCGTTTCAGAAAGCATTGGCCATATAAAAGTTGTTCACAGAGCAGTGCTTTGCTTGAAAATGAGGATGTAATACATTTGAAAAGAGAGATGAACCATCCTGAATAGCATCAGGTATGTAATTCTAGGTATGTGCAAGACTTTGAAACAGAAAGCACTGAGAACTATCAAGGCAAGACTTGCATGATTCAGTGTGCTGTGCTGTGTGGAGGTAAAAGTTTGTTCCAGCAAATGCAAGATAGGTATATGGAAAACTCTGATTTGGGGTAGTTTTTGTAGGTGCAGGAAAGATGTAACATAATTCAGAATCCTGGGCATTCAGACTTAAAAAGCCTTAAACCCAAAAAGTTTGAGAGTTGTATCTTCCTATTACGGCAACAACTGGGATTTCCTGCACCCATTAAGTATTTTGCAAAGTGAAGTGAAGAGAAAATCAAGTATGGAGTACATCTTTCCTTCCTTTCCTGCTTGAATAACTGCGAATTTCATGTAACTGAAAGCTATCAAGGTTTTTTAATAGCTGAGTGCTACTGCTTACTAAAAATTACCAGTAAGAATACTGAAGCAAAAATAACTTTTTTGTTGTGCTGTCTGAAGACTTTTATATGATGCAGTAAAACACAATTAAACCTTTCCAGGAAAAAAACTGAGCAGCCTGCTAGGATTATTGCAGACAAAAGCTTTTTGTTACTCCAGGAGTGAACAGCTGATGAGCTAAACCTATAGGAAGTACCCCTGACCTCCTCCTTTGCAAGGTCTCAGCTATGCTTGCACATCCCACACAAGGGCTAGGGGCAGCAGGGCCAGGTCCTACAGATGTTGACTGGTTAGTTCCTCCTAGCTGCATTGGAGCATGCCAGTGCATCTTGGGAGCAGTGGCAATGTACTGCAGCAGCAGCCTGTGTGCTCTGCTTGTCCCTCAGCACCCAGCATTTCCCATAATCTGGCAATGAGAAGCTCAGGGGATCCAGCCAAATGGACCTGTTGGGTGATAGTCCCAGCAGAAAGTCATGAGGCTGGAGCTGTTACTTGAGCAGGGGCCAAGGTAGTGTAGAACAAAGAGAGCTACTGTGTGTCTTCAATTATAATTTAGAAAAATCACTGGCACGTGTATACTTGCCAAAGCATTGTCCTTCAGGGTGTCCGTTAAAAAAAGATAGATTACTGTAGATACAAAGACATGAAACACTAAATCATAATAAGTGTCCATAATTCAGTGACCAGAATGAGAAGGAGCATATTGTTCACCATTAAAAAATACCAGATGGAAAGTTAAACTTTCTCATTTCTGTCTCACAGTCTACCTGGAACTATCTTACTCTTTTTTGCCGCAAGTATTAAACTCTCTTTAAAGCATCTGAGACTGACAACGTTTTGCACAAGAAGAATTAACAGAATTAGGTAGATTAATTTTGATAACTGATTTTTGTGAAAGCTAGGTGCCATGAAAGCTGTATAAGTTTAAGTATTTATTCTGCAATAAGATTCAGCAGTCTGGTGGAATTGGCCCAGATGACAACCACTTACCCAGCTGCTTGTTCACCCTCAGTGGGGCATGTACGGAATATAGGAAGAACAGGAATGAGAAGCCTCATAGGTCAATCTAAAGATTGGAAAATTGCTTACTAATAGCCATTGTGGGCAAAACAGACTCAACTTGGGGAAAATTAACTGAATTTATTGCCAAATAAATATTTAATTACTAATTTGAGTAGTGCCAAACAAAACACAAACACTTAAACAACACTTTTTCTTCACCCTTCCCTCCTTCCCTCTCAGAGAGCCCAGGCTCAACTTCACTCCTTTACTCCTGATTTCTCTCCTCCCACCATTGCTACCACCACCTCTTCAGCCCCTTTAACTGCTTCAGCCCCTTCAGCCAATTTAGCAATGGGCAGAGGAAAGGTGGGACAGGGCATTATGGTCAGCACATGGTAGTTTCTCTCTTAAAACTGCCTGACTGTGACAGTTATTTTTATGAGTCTTTATGCAATGGTCTTTATAAGTAAAATCTGTGTGAGATCTACCTGTGCGCACACACATATATATGCACTTAGATATATTTTAAAGTTTTATAATTTTAAATTGCTTTAAAGGAGAACTACTTATTTTGTCTTCCAGAAGCTGAATGGGTGATATTAATTTGATTTGCTCCATACAAATATATGTGGTGGTATTGTATAGCTACTGTTCTTCAGGATCCCTAAAGAAAAAGAATGACTTCCGTGCTTAGTTAATAAAAATCAAGCTATTTTTATGAGACACATTCATTTCCTACCCACAAAGGATGTGGTCAAAATGCTTATTTCACAAGTCTTTATTAGTGAGAGACTTGAAGAAACAGATCTGACCCTAATGTTACCTATACACATAACATATACTTCATTACATATGCTTCAGAATGAAGGATCTGCTATTCCTGTGAGACAGACGCAGTTACCTGATCTTTGTTTCCATTATTCCATTTAAATTCTCTAATAACTAAATTCCACAAAATCTGTATGTAATTTGCACAACAAAAACCTTAGGATAAATTGGCACAAATTCTGTGTTTATGACAAAGCAAAGCGGACTCAGGGGTTATGTGCGAATTCTGTTTTGCATCCTGCCTGCATGTGAAATTCAAATTTTTCTTGGTTTTTCCATCTGTAGGAGTACTCCATATATTGCTACATGATAAAAAGATTGCTCTGGAAGTGACACCTCCTTCACCTCACAAATGCAAATGTTTTATAAGAGGTTTTAACAATCAACACCTTTTGCTGACTTAATTGAAGCTGATCATTGGTTGCAAGAGTATTTTTAATACTTCTTATTTTCAATAATTTTTCTTAAGATCTTTGCTTGTCTGTGGTTTTTTTCTCAATGCTCTTTTTTTCTACTCTTAGGTTTTTTTTCCTATCTTGTGTTTTCTCTTCATGGCCTGGTATCCTGCTACTGAACACTGCAGTATCCAAGAAAGGGCAGCATTTCTTTTTTCACAAACTGAACCAGAAGAGATTACTGCAGAAGGATACTTTGAGAGTGGTTTTATCCACAGGTAGATGAGTCACGTATGAGGCTTAGAGCACTTAAACTGATCATATGCAGAGCCTGAATTAATGAAAACTCAACTATGGAACAGGAAGGGACAAGATCAAACCACCCAAATCCCAGACTCTTGCCTAATCTTCAGCACCACTCTACATAGTAAAATTTTTCTTCCACATCTTTTACGTAACTACATCTTCCTCCTAAATGTATAATTTTCTACTCACTTTCTTATAAATATTCTTCTAAGCCCTTTCTTGTGCCCTGTCCTATCTTATTTCCTTTTCTAGCCAAATCTATTTGTCTTGCTCCTAAAGTCAAATTGTTTTGAGTCGCCTGGTTTCCTCACCACTTCAGACACCAAAGTAGTCTTTACTACCCACAAATAGCATATACTGCCAGAAATGTGAAGCTTTGATTTTAGTGTATGTTGTTCCACTGGTGGCAGTACTGTTGGGTGGATTGTGTGGACTGGGTTCTTTTATGGTTTTGTCTACAAAAGACTGCTCAAAACAACTTTTTTGTTATAATAAAACTAGACAAGAGCATAACTAATTCTTCCTGTCTCCCCTCGTTCCCCAGTGCAGCATAAGCTATTTTCTTCATTAATTGAGCTTTTTGACTTTCTTCCCATTTTTTATTTAGTCATATAATCACATTCTGGAGTAATTACTAGGCTCAGGACAGGGTGAGCTATTATAGGCCTTTGTGAGAAACATTTTGGATTTCTAAAATATAGGACTGTTCTTTCCACAACATTTGATTTTTTTTTTTTTCCTCAAGCCTCTGCCCCCATCAAATTTCCAACTTCACGTAAATGTTAAAATCTGTTGCTAGACAACATGTAGGAATCACTTTGAATGTGTATAGGTGGCATTTTAGGAGGGTCTTTAGGACGCAAAAGATCACCTGCTCAGTCATTTAATTAGAATGAGGAAAATTGCCATAAATTATTTACGCCTGGTATTTTGTTAGACATTTTTCAGTTGATTGAGTTGTATTCAGTGTGGACCTAGTGTATGGTAAACTGACTTGTAGGACCACTTAGTATAACAAAAATTAACACAGCATAACATATATAATTAAAGATTTATTATAACAGGAGAGGAACTTTTTACTACAAGTCCTTAGTACCCACAGGGTCTGCACACTTGAAAAGTAATCACATGGAAAAAAATTGAAAATTCAAAGGGTAACAAGCATAGTTACTGAAGAGCATTATAGAGCACCGGTACTGCAAAGTGAAGTATTACCATTGCTACGACTAAGCAGCTTTAAAATTAAGTAATGCAATTAAGTAAAATTTTATATGTTCTGGACAATCAGTTAGAGAAAAAAATGGGACTGGCCAAAGAAAGCACTTCATTGAAGTTTGGATGAAAGAACTAGAATGTGGGTTAAGGACCCACATATTAGAAGTTAATGCTGTTATTATTCAACCAGCAGACAGTGTTGCAATCGGATATGTCATGCCATCAAGCCTCAAAATTAAGGATGGACATCACTGGTTTTGTAATATATTTTATAGTAAAGCAAAACCACGGACAAAACATAGCAGATAACATAGCAATTAATGTTTACTGCATAAGGTCTTTTACTGCATAAGACACTTCCTGTGTCTGCACAGTTGGACCTGTTTTGTCATAGAAACCTGTCTGCAGGATCTTTCTCACGGCAAGAATGTCTGCTTTTGTAATTAGGTAAACGATTCCTAAGTTTTAAAGCTGTGGTCAATATGCACAAGTTTAAAATCTGCCTTGTGAAAATTAAAAAAAAAAAAAAAAAAAAAGGAACAAGACCAAAAAACCAAACCAAAAACAAAACAAAACACAAAACTGCAAAGCAACACCAAATTGTCTCATTTATTCAAACCAAGGTCCATACACTGAAACAGTCTTTGTGGTGCACGTACGTAGCAGGGATGCCCTGGGCAGTTCTACGGAGTTTGACAGCTAGAAAAGCTGATGACTGCATGTGCTTCTCTCATCAGAAGGTAGAAATTCCGAGGAATTATGATGCAATATCAGAGAAATATGAAGCAATAAGCTTTCTGATTGTGAGCTGGAGCTATTTTGCTGTATAGCTGGGGTTAGCCTTAGGCAGAGAAAAGGAGGAACTGGCATGGTATATTTTTCTTTTGCAACATGCTATTATTATCGCAAGAAATACAACTTCAGATTGGTACTTTCACTCTTCCTCAGTGAGAAGACTGGTAAGTTCAATTGACGATCAGCAAGCCCTCACCAGAAAAAGCAGTTACCCAGAACAGGTGCATTACAATGAAAAGGAAAATGAGATGTAAGTGTCTGTCTTGCTTAGGAGTGGCCTATTCATATCCCAAAGGAAATATAAATCTAAATGTCTTCCCTGTTCACTCAGCTCCTGCCCAGGTTTTGGCCTAACACACAGCTCATACTAAAGCCTGATGTATGCTGGGGGCAGCGCCATTAGGTCAACTCGAGCAACATAGAAGTCGGACAGGATGGACAGGTAGGGATAGAGGTCATTATGCAGCTGTTATCACCTGCTGTTTGCTGTATCCTGCAGCCATTGTCTCTTGCATCCTTGCATATTAATTGCCTAAAGTTTCTTCAGTATCCATTAATTTATGGAAATAGCATAGACCAAACTTACGAGCTCAGAGATATAAATACAACAGCTTGCCCAAAAATATTTTGAAGCAGATCCAACAGCAGCCAGACTGCTGAGGCTTTTGTCCTTCCTCATGTAGTACATGAGGGGACACCCATACTCTGAGGGAGGAGGAAGAATGGGCACTCCCACTCATTACGAGGTAAGGGCTTTGCTCATTGGCATGTGAGATACAAGTTAGAGAACTTTTAAGTCATGAATTACTGAAATGAATAATGAGTGAATTCATGTTACATTAGCCTGTGCAAAGGAAACCGAGCCTACATATAATATATATGTTTTCCTTCCAAATAAATTCATAAAGTAAAATTTAGTTTACAGAGTATGTTGTCCTATAAATTTGAGAGATTCGTATGGACAATGACAGTGCCCCTGGTGATTGATTGGTGGCTTGGGTTCAAGAGCGAAGATTTAGGAAAGGCTTTAACCACCCATACTACAAGCCCCTGGTGATTATAATGCCTGTTACTGTAGCAGGTTAGTCATTTGCAAACTATTCTTTCAGGTCAGGACTGCCAGTTTTGCAAGATTTAAGCTTTATTTCCTTTTCTGCCTCTCTGACTAGGTCTAACTATTTCAAGTATTCCTTCTAGAGGGGAGAAGATTTCAACAGCAACACTCTTAGAAGACCTTTCAGTTGCATGGCTTCACAAAAAGGATGTGGTCTTACTGGCCCCTAACATCTTCCAGATTCTTAAGGAGCATCGTTTAGTTCACCAGCTTCCTTTTGGGCTTGCTGCTGACTGAATTCCTGGAACCCTGTATATTATTTATATACCTAACACAGTAGTCTTTTGCTATTCTATGATCCCATTGCATTTGTCATAGTGGGTATTGATCACTCAAATTCAGGAATATTGATTTTCTGTAAGCTATGCTTTTCAATTATTCTGCATTTAAATAATTCACAAGCAAATAGAGCTTCTGTATAACAGTACGCCATCCACCCTCTCTTACAAATTTCATTTTGACAGTTTTTGCTACTGTTAACTTCCTGAATTGCTCTATTTATGAGTGAAATCACCATTTGCAATTTAACAGAAAACCAGGGTTTCTTGTAACAGTAATTTCTGAACTAGCAGTTCGTTTCTGTTCTATATATGGGGATTGGAGTTTTATTTAAGCAGTAAAAATAAATCTCATCTAAAACTAGAAAATGTTGCTGTCAAGTACTTATTCAATGCTATTTCAGTGCTGCAATAACAAATTAAAATTGATAATAGCACATACTGCATCCTACTGAGGATACCTAAAAGATCTAAAAATGACTATGTATTCAGACACAAGAATCCCGTAAGGTACTGCACACTTTAACATACAAATCTACTGTGCCATATGGCAAATTTCAACCATATCCAAATAGACTGATTATTTTCTGGCTATGAAATAAGATTTCTTTCAGTGTCTAAAGTTGAAACAATAGCTAATTTTCACTTGATTATGCTTTTAAAACTTAAGGTAAGGTTTTCTTCTGTTGGGGTTTTTTGTTGTAGGTGGTTTGGTTTGGTTTTTCTCTTACCACTGTTGTGAATAATGTTACCACAAACAGGACCACAACAATCTTATTTGGATATTCATAAATCATCAAACTATAAATTTATTTTATCAAACTATAGAACTGTATGATTACATCTCCATTTAACTAGGTAATATCTATCACTTTTCAGTCCATTATCTGTAAAGGAATAATGGAAAGGTTTTTTAGATGGTGAGGTAGCCTGTCAAGCCCCCAGATTTTATTGCCTGGGTTTACAGAAACATGGAGACGTAGTAGAAAGATGTGCTTCTCAAGATGCCTGTTTGTTTCAATCTAGGAAACACGGGATCCAATTTAATTTGGGGGATTGTCCTTATTGGGAGATGGGCCTTAACCTGTATTTTTGATTATGATTTATTTTATTTTGGTTTGTTTAGTGGGTTTAGTTTTGTCTACATTAAGGAGCAAAGTGCCATAACCTATGAGACTTTGATTAGGCAATGTGATACCTGAAAACCAGCAGCAGTCACTGGCAAGGTAATGAATTTTTGTTGTCACAAAAAAATTCACTTCTTATCTTTAAGCAACGTTTTATTATCAAGTTAGGGCATCTGAAAGTTGACTTCAAGTCTACCTTTTAACAGTCTTTAACAGTGATTATTCCCAAATGTGAAGTGAATGAGTCATATCTTTCTTTTATAAATGAGGTAGAAGCTCTAATGTTCTTTACTGGAGAATTTTTTTTTCCCATTCAAGGTATGTGAACAGAAAGAACATCCACTTTATCTGAGGAAGATAGATAGTGAATAGAAGTTTCTGAGTGTACTGTACCTATGTAAAATGTGGAAGCATGCTGAATCATTCCTTTCAGAAAGAATAGCTACAACTGCTAAGCAAATACCCATGGAAAGACTTAAGCCTCAGTAGACCCTGCAGGAAATATAACTTTTTTTATATATATCTGAAGGAAAAGTTTGTGCCGTATTTACAGAACTCAAAACAAATCAAAAGACAGAATCTTTTTTTCAGCCCCTCTGTTTTAAGAAGTGAGTCTTTTTTAACATAAATATTAGCTTTTCTTCAGTGAAAGCCAGGAAGTTTAAATAACACCTTGTCATCAATACCAGTTAGAAAGGCATAGAGCACATTCCCATTGCAGATGGGGTTGCAGAGAAACTTAGCTGCCGAACATTAAAAGGCACTTCTAAGTGTGAGTACACTAAGTCTTGCAAGAGTCCTACAACTTGATAATATTTCATGAAGCACCATAGGACCTGAGAACAAGGTTCAGTTTATCAAAACAGCTGAGTATAGCATACTTTTCTTAGAAATGACTGCTATAGGATGGCATGCTTGCTTTCCATAACTCCAGAAATCTCAGAAATTTAATGAAAGCAAATACATAAAAGTAAAAGCCAGAGGAAAGCACACGAAATAAAAATGTTAACCCCAAAGCCTTTAGTCCAGCCATGTTGTAACCAACTGTAAGCGCTTTTTTATCAGGAAAAGGATTATGCTATCCTTTCTGTAGGTGGTTTTATCACCTACACTTACTATAGCATCATATAACAGACTTATATAGCTGATTTATAGAACTCTAGCTGAAAAAACTCTTGCAGACACCCTTCTGAATTCATCTTTCTTAGCTGGACAATTAATGACCTGCTGTTCAACTACTTTTTTAAATGATGTGGTGCGAATTATCTCATGGGCTGTTTTTAGTTTTCCATTTACACCCAGAATCTCAAAGGACAGTCCCCAGAGCTGATCTTACTAAGCCTGCACAGATATGAGTTCTAGGCCAGACAGCATGAGCTGGTTACATCGACACTGCTTGTAAGGTTCAAGTTTTGAGTTCAGACCAGTTGTCAACCTGTGCCATTTTTTTCCTTGCTTGGAGACTGATATTTCTCAAGCTGATGAAAAAACAAACCTCAAAGAAGAAAGCACTGATAGAACTTATCCAAAGTAAATTCAAGCTCAACCGTAAGGCAACATATTGCCATACTGAACTAATTAAAGTATTAAATTGTTGGGGGAGGCAGCGAGTCTACCACCAGCTTAGTAGATGCTTATAACCTTGACCGGATCCCTCTGTACCCGTGAGCGGCGAGGAGTTGGCACAGGAATGTTGCAAGAATGTTAAACAGGACATGGAAGAGCTTAGCAGATGTGCCTGGGCAAGCAAGGGGTTGGCTTACGAGGCAGCGCGTGCAAGAACCAATCAGCATAGCATGCAGGGGC
>JBCJKH010048188.1:0-11555 GCA_039877255.1 Loriculus beryllinus | reverse complement strand
ATAATACCACTGCTTCTGTGACTGTTGCCCTTAAATGGAGCTTCACTCTATTTTTCCTGAATGGGGAGATTCACTTTACTAATATACTTCAGTATCCATCTTGGCAATGCTTGCAAGCTGAGGAGGACAGAAAGGACCAGGAAGCCTTGGAAATATAATAAAATGCATGCCCCACTACTGGAAACATGGAAAAATAGAAATAAAAGACTTCACCATCCTTTTCTGTTCAAGTAGGCTATAACTTTGCAAACATGCAAGAACAAAAAATCATGTCAACATGTGAGAGAACAAGACATTTTTACATCCCAAAATTGTCAACCATTTAATATTTTACTAAGGGCAGCAACTCAAAATGATACATGGCTCAGTATAACTATTCTTAGAGCTTATTTAAGTTCTCTTCAATTAAGAGAAAGTAAACAGTGTCCCCACTCAGTATCTATCATCCTTTCCACAAGGGTGTATTTCTGTTCTTGCATTCTTTACCTTTTAGAAGCTTGCTCACTTGTGACATTTCTATTACCATGATTAACTAAACTCCAAGTTCTTATTTCTAGCATAATTTTTAATTCTTCCCCCATCTCTCCGACATTCCTATTTTTAAAAATGAGGTGACAGAAAGGAAGTTTTCCCTGAGATTCATCATGAAGAGAAGTTAATTATTTTATGGATACTATTCCTCACACTCAATTATTGTTATTTAATGGTCCAACGCTTCATTTTTATTAGGATTAAGTCAATACTAATTTTTCTTTTGGTGCACTCCAGAAATCAGGTGTTCAAAGTCACAGCATGACAGAATAGCTTTTTTATCTTGGGACACAGAAAACTGAGACTGCTCATGATTCAACTCAATTGCCTCTTTGCTATCCTGCAATGTGGCACCCTTGATATCCTTCCTCTTACTTGCATGCAACTGGGGTACTAGGTAGCATGTATCCTTCTGATTTGGGATTTTTATATACATAGGCACAGCTACATAGGCATCTGTACTAAGAAATTTTATTTACAACAAATAACCTCTTAGCCTAATACTGCTCTTTTACAATTTAATCTGTTCCTGCTGTTCACTTTGTAGTCAAAGGTTGTGTCACACACTGCAGGAATTCTCATTTCATCATGGTCTTCCAGTGCATCCATTTTAGTTCACGTCCTTTGTTTCAAGTCTAGGTGACAGGCTAATGGAAAGCCAAGAAAAGATGTACCACTTTATCACAAGGACTGGGGGAACTGTTTGACATGTAGTTATCTCAGCCAATGCCCTAAATCCACTTCTAAATTGCTTTCTTTCTCAAGTAGATTAAGTTAATTTTGCATGTTTGCTTTTTTTTAATTCAGCATCTACCTATCCTCTCATTGTTTTTACAGAACATGCATTCAGTTTCAAACTGTCCTGCTGCCCATTCAGTTCATATTTATTTTTCAGTTCCCTGGTGACAGGATTATCTTTCTTACACATCTAGTAGACATCTTGCTCTGACCTGGAAGAGACACAGTCGCTGTCAAAATCCAGCCCTCATTCAAATAATTGCCAATTTCCTCTGCCAGGAGCTCTGTTCCAATTCAGCCAAGGTTCAGAGCAGAAAGCAGAATACTATTTTTCTTGCAATTACTTCTGAGGTCAGTAATAGGGTCATCAGTAATTAACATCTAGAACATTTCTGACTATTCCGTTTTTATTAAAACGGGTATATCTGACATTCTTCTGCTTCAGGGTGGATTACGTATTCTTACATATTAAAAATCGGGAAACTGACATCTACAACTCCTAAACTAGGTGGAAATCATCAACTTCTGCTTTTAGAATGAGAGGTACTGCTTACTGCCTTTCACCTTCCCAGTGTCTTGTAAAGAAAGGCACAGGGTAGCACATGTTTCATTTCTATCTGACAGATGAATTTTTATTAAAGTTGAAATTTTAAAAAAGCAAAGCATGAGTCAGCTATAATAGGACCATTTATTTTATGAGAACTTATTCATATAATAAAAATTGCAACCTATATTACTTTTTTTAATTCTTTTTTTCTATAAGCACTCTGTTAACCATCACTCAGACTGTGGCACTATCTAACCATTTGGTCATTACTGTTCTGCTCTGAACTTCATGGATACTCAGCACCGGTGAGACCACAAGTGAAGTACCGTGTCCAGTTCTGAGCTCCCCAGTCCAAGAGGAACATGGACATATGGGAGAGAATCCACTGAAGAGCCATGAAGATGGCGAAGTGACTGAAGCCTCTCTTGTGAGAGAAGCTGGGATTGTCTGGCCTGGAGAAAAGAAGTCTCAGAGAGATCTCATCAATGTGTATAAGCACCTGAAGGGAGGATGAAGTGAAGACAGAGCCAGGCCTTTTGCAGTGGTGCTCAGGGACAGGACCAAAGGCAATGGGCAGATACCAAAATACAGGAGGTGCCACCTAACTCTGAGGGTGACCAGGCACTGGTAGAGGTTGCCCAGCAAGGCTGTGAAGTCTCTTTCCTTGGAGATACTCAAAAGCCATTTGGATGTGTCCTGGGCAACTGGATCTAGATGGCCCTACTTGAGCAGTGGGGCTGGACTACATGACCTCCACAGGTCACTTCCAACCTTAGCTGTTCAGTGATTCTGCGGTTACTGACAACAAATAAAGATGGATTTCTCATCTTCTCTGACCAGTTGCTCTAAGAACAAGTCTTCACTGGTAAACTGCCCTCATAGTTAGGAAGCAGCATTTTATTTCCAATCTGAATAACTCATATTTCTATTTCCAGCAGCTGGATCTTGAACTATTTTTTTTTTTTTCTACAGACACAAAGATGGGTTACTAAGGTTTCTCTCCAGGAAAAGAGAAAACTAATTAGTGTTATTACTGATTCTGAAATGCTCATATAATAAATCTGTTCTCTAACTGTGTTCAGTGGCAAACAGATGCCAGCCACCACATGAATGACCCATCATATTTTTATTTTCTTCCTTGGAAACAGTGAAAATTACTGAGAAAAGTGAATGTTGTTTTTTTGCAAAGAGATTATTTTGAAATTACTCCTAAATTGAAATCATAAGCAGAAGTAATTTGAGACTGCTTCAGTTGTGCTATAAAAGATTCCAAACAGGGGTAATTTTACATCTTTCAGGTTCAGAGATTTAAAGAATGGACCTCTCAGCGTGGTGACATTTTCCACATACTATATGAGGACTGGGCTAACAATGGAGTGACTCCTTTCTCACTGTTATTACACTGCAACTTGTCAAGCAATTTCTGCACAAAGCAGAAAGATCACACCCTTTCGTACTCCTAGTACTGAGGTTTTGATGAAAAACAAAATCTAAAATACACAAAGACAGAGACAGGTTGTAATTCACTCATGAACATTTTTCAGCTGGGTTTAACTCATTTTTAAGGCCCACTGAAACATTGTTTTATTAAAAGCATTCTCAATAGATTCCTTTGCCATGACAACAGCTTAGAGGAGATTTCAGAACAATTTTATGATACAATTTTTGTGCTATGCCATATTATTTTCACGTAATTGTGGAGCACACTACAAGAAAGATATTAAAGTGCCTACATCTTTATGGTGTAGTGTGTGGCAATAACAATCACCTGGTTTTGTGTGGGTCTCTGCTGTATGCTAGAAGTGACCTTGATTCTGCCCTATAGTCTGATTTCAGATGCATAACTCACATTATGACCAGTTAGTCAACAGCAGAAAGTTCATAGCAGACCCAATTGCCTAAATGCCCTCAAAACCAAGTGGGTTCTTCTATAGAAAATAACACTGTACTTAAATGCAAGTTGAAAAAATCCTAAAAGGATTGAACTTCTTACCTGTGAAAAGTATGAACAATTTGCATATAGGGCAATATCAAAACAAGTGGACTATTGCATTTTTTTTTCCTGTATTTCAAAAGACAAATGTACACATATTTGTCCCATGCCTCTCCAATACATCTCAGAAAGTTCTTCAAGGAATTACATAAATTTACCTGCAGCAAAGTCTGTAGGCATCCTGTCTTATTTATGCAAGAGGATAAGTATCCTGATGTGATGAGTATTTAGATCACTTCCTGATGTTCCACGCACATCAGGAAGTGATCTGAAACTTAGATGCGCATTTTGTGTGTTTGGTTATTATATGATCCAGTTCATACCAGGATGCAATTTTATCACTGAAAATATGAATAGAAGTAAGCAGTTTGTTGTTGTTGTTTAAACAAATACACATTTTGAGATAAATCTGTGTTTTCTTTTTCTGTGCTCTGAAGTCTTCTCTACCTGCGCATTTGATCAATGGGTACGTCAGATAATTTACTCCTTAGTCCAAGACAACTTTTACATACTACCCAACTTTTTTTACTACTGACTCTACCCGGTGATACAGATTAATGGGTTATCACTATGTTTGACAGTCAGGGAAAAAAAGACATTCTAAGCATATTTTATTATGAGCATATTTCATCAATACTGTATTTGTGGCTCACAGGAAACTAATTCTGAGTAACAGTATGTGCTCTTTTAAAATGATCAGAAATACTATGAAGCTGTCAAGCTTCAGCTGCTTGATTTGAGGGAAGTGTTAAGTTCTTATTTTAACTGAACTCTCAGTATAGAGCTCTTGTTTTATGGGATAAGAAAAAGAAAATAAAAACTTAATCAGACTGCAAGAGTCCATAAACCTGACATCAAAACTTTAGAGTACATGTCTGCTGTGACATATAGAATTTTAAAGACTTCCTATGAAAAATGTGTGAATTATACATACATTTCTGAATTGCATCCAAAATCTATAAGATACCAAAATATAGCAAATCCAAAGCTTTAGAAAACCTTGTAAAAATCATCTCTGGTCCTCTTCAAAATTCGAATACAAACACTGAAATGCCAAAGTTTCCCTTGTCCACCAACAATAGCTTTCTGAAAATTACATGAAGGAGGGAGATGATCATTAGCTGGATAAAACAAGGAAACTTTCAAAACAAAGAAGGCTTTGGCTTTAAAGAAGTGTAAAAGAAATGTGGAAATTCATAACACTGGGGAGATACCTGGGAGTTGGGACACCAGCAGCCAAAAATGGGTTTGTCACTGCCAGCAGTTGCCCCACAGCATCACAAACTGCCTCCCCAAGTGGTGGCAGTGTCAAACCTGCACCCCACTGGAGAAGTGACAGTGTGCAGCACAGCGCCTGGGGACCCACACTGGGGTGTTCTTGGGATCCTGGGGATGTGGGAACTGGTTCATCCTCCACGGTTTGCTGATCAACAGAAAACTGCATGCTGCTAATAAATTAATAAACTGCTTTGATCCTGGTTTGAACTACATGAACTGACTGGGTTCTGCCTGTGACGGGCATGTATGGGATCCCCTCTGACCATCTTAGTCAACTTGATTTTGCTTAAATTTTAAGCACTTTGGGAACCAGTTTTCCTGAAGTACCTCAATGAGCTATGCAGTGCACAGAAAAAGGTAGGTGATTTTAAAGGTCTTCTTGTCTAATTCAGGCACAGGTATTCAAGTGGACATGACTTTGCTCTAAGTGTCTTCAAAGACATGTACAACTTACAGTTACCTACATGAGATACATCTTGACCTGAATCTTGACCAGGTGCACATATGACTGAGATTCAGTTTCAGAACATGTGAATCTGGACTGGGTTTTCACCTAAGGTTAGGTGAGATGAATGAAGGTCTTAGTGTAGAGAATGATTACAACTAAAATAATTCTAATCCTAGAATTTTATCTAGCTGGAAGCTGCCTAATGTTTTCAATAGCTACTGATTTTAGCACAATAAATGGCTTGAATTTAAAATGAAGGCTTTACTTTTGGGGCATTTGCTTCCTGTGAGCAACTGCGAAGACATCAGAAAAGGTATCAACAATATGAAGACTGTATGCACAATTTGCTCATAGACAAAAACAAGTGTATTGCAGTTGATGCAGTACCTGCTCTCTCACCTGTTACATTTCAGTCTGAATAATCAGAATTTTACAAGGATGTTGTTAAGTCTCCAAAATCACTGTCTCACTGGAGATCTGTTTCAGAAAACCTGACAAGCCTTTAATTACACATGTCCTGGAGGACACTGGTACAATTTTGTTTCCTTGGTTACTTACTCATATAATCATAATGTATATATTCTACCACAGCATTATTATGACATGTCAAAGAAAGCATGTCATTATTCAGCCTGGCAAACTCTTAATAAAAGAAAGCTGTACATGACTTTTGATTATCTGAATTATATCAAGCATTCTCCTATCATTTGTCTCAAAGAAAATGGCAGCAGGAAGTCAGAGAATGCACATAAACTAAATCAGGATTATATTAATTATACTTTTCAGCAGTGTTATCTTTATAATCAGCTGTACACAGTGGTATTTCAGAAGCACTGATAAGTGTCAACATCTTGTTATGAGTACTGCATGAACAGAGAAAAGATTCAGTTGGCCAGAAGTAACTTTACAGATCCTTGACCTCTCCATTTGGAAAGGAAAAAATGTCTCAGAGTCAGAACAAAATATCTGCAATCACAAGCTTTCATTAGCATATAATAAAGTCCTTCGGTTACCTCAGCTTTTTCCCCTGTGCATTTCTACCTCAGAGTAAAAGGATGCTGTTTTTCACCCGCATATGACAAAGAGATTTTGTCAATTGTTTAAGTATAGGACATTTTGTGAGACCCAAATCGGATGTGTACAAACAGCACAACGCAGAAGAGCTTTGTAAACTTAGCATATTTTGGGAACTATGAAGAAATATAAAATAAGTTAAAAGGATAATTATGATCCACAGAGTTTGAATGGATGTGTTTCTGAACAGACAAACTCCATTAATTCCTACGGCAGGCAGAGCTTCACTTTACATGAGTAAGAGTAAACAGAAAACATAATTTTCCATTTCTTTTACACCTCATTTGGGGCAGGAGAGGGGTAGCAAGTTGTTCATCTGCTGAGAATTCAGCCACAGAACAGCTAAATCTACTTTCTGGCTGTGTTTGGCAGTTGCTGAATGCAGTTCAGTACTTGTCCATTTTTTAGATAAGTTCTGTTCATTTTCTAAAGGTTTTCCTTTAGCCCCCTTCTGAATCAACTTAGATCTAGTTGAAGATCACTTACACAATACGTACAAAAGATTTGCTATAAAATGTTGGAGACAAAAACCACTGAGTGAGGTACTGCTGGGATGCTATTCCCTGGCCAAGCTCACCTTATTAAAAAAAGTCCTGAAGAAGAATCAATTGTAATGCAGTTTCCTTTATACACACTTCAAAATGAATTAATTTTTTTTTTTTGACAATTTGGTGGATAAAAGATTTTAACTTTTGGAAAAAAATATCTTTGTCAAAGACCTTTTTGACAGCAGAAGGGTTTAAAATACCTGCTGAAGGAAAAGATGGAAAATTTACCATGGAAAAGTGAAATTAGCATCATGAATACAAGAGGTGAATTAATAGAATAGAGACACTAGGGGAGGAGGAATGTGGGGAATCATCCCCTCCAACGTCATGTACCTAGCTATTTGTGTCTAAGATGTTTACTTAGCCTATGTGTACAGTTGGTGAAAAGTAATGAGCACTTTTTTCCAAGGTAGGTGTCAGAATAGATCAAATGGGGTTAGGAATATAGTCAGAAACAAAACAAACCTAAAACACTATACAGAAATGCAGCTTTGCTGCCTGAAAGTGAGATCAAGGCAACCTTAGCGTTCCCACCATTACTTAATGGGATGTGACCAAAGATGTATTTTAGTACTGAAGGAAGCAGTTTTCACTGATAGATTTGGAAACCCAAAAGGATGTTTTTGGGGAAAGGATTATGGCACTAGTAAGCAAAATATAAAGACAAAATATCCTAGTAGTTTCTGATCCTTAAAGCTAATGACACTTGAAGACAGGCTGTGAAAATGGTATTCATGCCAAGTTCAAAGCTGGTAATAAATAAATTCTACATATATTAACATTTACATAGAATAAATGTGCTCATTAGATGTTTGTATCATCACAGTTATCTGATCTGGAACAAAGTTTTTATTACCTAAAAAGATTAGTTTCTCGGGGTGAGGTGTAGCTGGTATGCTTGCACCAGGTGGAAAATACAACAGCTTTTAGCTCTGCCTATATTAAGATGATTACAGTATGGCTTAAACTGGATGTTTCTTGAAGTGATGAAGGGATCACTTTTGTCTCCTGCAGGAATAAGGGAAAGTCTGCAAGGAAGAGGGAGAAGAGCATAAGGGAAATGAGAAAACAATAGTACGTAGGTTGCAGTTTGAAAAGCGAGAAGGGAAATTGCACTTCTCTGTGTGCATAAATGTAGATCTGCAATAATAGCAGCTATCACTACCATTTATACACGATAACGATGCCAACTAGTCTGGAAATTCCTGACTAACTCATTGAGTAGCATTCTGAATTTGTATGAAAGAAATACACAGTTTAAAGCCTATGAAAAACTCCCTGGATACTTATTTTGAGTATTTTTGAATGCTTTCTTTTGAAAGACTTTCATAAATCAAGACATTATTTTTATTATTGAGAATATTCTGTAATCACTGAGCAATTCTCAAGTCTCAAGACAGACAAACATAAAAAAAATCAGTCAATAAGAATGTTAAAATGAGGATAAAGGCATAAGCAGATGCAGTATTGCTGATTTTCTAGGCCTCAAAATCCATGATGCAAATATACTTTAAAAACTTACTATTCAAAGATACAGAAATTTAACAGAATTGTGGACATTATGGTCTAAATCAAATGTCCACAACTAAAATTCACAAGCAATGCTGTCACACTCTCATAAGAGAGAATGTAAAATTTCATATGAATAGATTCTACAATCAAGTTCCTTTCTTGACAAACCTGCCTTTTTGCACTTAGGGAGATCAGCAAACACTTTTGTGCCTATGTAAAGTCTTCCCAAAAGTACTAATGACAAATTAATGGGTTTGATGGCAGAAGCACATAAAATATGGTCAAAACTGTAACCAATATAGAAATGATGTTTTATAAATACAATAAGTAATGCTTTTAATTTTCAGTGACCAGAAACAGAGTTCTAGAGATGGAAACGAACAAGTGTTACTACTGACCATTCCCTACAGTGAAGAAAAGTAATTATGCTGGATTACATACACTGCATGAATGATTGCTGCTCGATAATCAAAATGGCCTTTGAATCACTGCTTTAAAGTCTGTGTTAGCACTTCTGCATCTGAAACTCGAGGAGTAATATCTAACTCAGTATCACCAATGAATTAATCTTTATTTTTCCAGTTCTGGGTAAAAAGGTTTCTATTCAAAACAACAGAAGCTTCATACTGTTAACTATCAGGGCACTTATCCCTTTCTGTATCATTACATTGATATATTTTTCTTTTTGTCAATGATGATTTTTGTGCAAATGACCTTTTCAAGGTCTGAGAATATTTATGTGATTTATTTAAGAACGCAACCACATCCCTTTTACTGTACATGATTTATTTTACAGAGCCTGTGTTTGAAGCTACTTCTATTGTATAAAATGACTCTTTCCTCCAGGAGATTTGGTGTATTGGGTGGGTGACTAACTGCACTTCTCTACTGATGAGATAACATTCAACAGTAGATGTGTTTTACCTGGGTTTTTTATAGCTCATTTCAAATTAAAACAGTTATTTAATTAATTAACTGGTACAGTTATGTTTTAAATTAATTTACACACACAGAGTGAGTGGAAGGGGAATAGGATAAACAAAATTTCTCTTCTGGTATTAGGGAAGGCTTACTTTACCATTCCTGATACTGAATATGTTCTATACAAACTAACCTTCAATTTTGTATTGACGCATTTTTATCTTCATTTATAAAGGCCTTTCTCCACTAGAAACAGATGATGGGAGAAAGAAAAGGTGTTTGTGCTTATGAATACTCCCTCATTCTGCAACATGCCCTCCACTCCATTCACTACATTTGTTATACTTTTATTTTACTTAAGATACTTTTAAACCAATAACTGTTTTTAACTAACTGCTTGCATGGCACTTTGTACACAGAGATCCTTTACACTACGATTAAATAAACTATCTAATAGATAGAAAAATAAAAACAAGAATATGCTCTGAAATGAATTAAAAAGGGGAATGAAAGAAATAAATTAACTGCCATTATAGTATTTTTTAGCTTTAAGAAGTTGCCTTACCTACAAGACTTTTTTCTTTCCTACCTTTCCTCTAGCATTAGTGAAAACAAAGTCACATTTACCCTTAAACTTCTCGCTAATGAATACTGTTTTTAACAGAAGCTGCCACAACATAGAAGTACGTATGTCTGCCAATTGATTCCTTTGTTCCTCTCTTATGCCACAGATATAAAAAAACCAAAACTCTAAAAATAGACAACTTTAACAGCACCTTACACTTCTGATACGATAATAATGGCTTTATATCATGGACTAACATCAGCACTGTTCTGTTGTCTGATGCAAACTAATCACAAAACTGTGAATTAGATTTAAAGAAAATCTTTTTGTTAAGAAGGGCTGAGATATTTTCCATTGTTCCTTAGAGTTTGTATAGTTAAAGTTCTATCTTTACAGGGTTAAAATATCAATGGAATAATGTATACCTAGGTTTAAACAAAATAACAACATAGTTTCTTTAAGTATTTCTTACACAAAGATGTACATTTTAGTAATTAAATTCAATAACCCTTGACTACAATGGAATTTAAGTATATACTGCAATATGTGTACCAAAACTCCATATAGCACACAAACACATAACTGTAGATGAATGGCTGTATCACATACAGTATACGAGCAACTAGCTAGGAAGAAATTCCTTCTGTCATCAAGTTCAGTCTGTAGTCACAGGGAAAACAGAAAGTAGCCTCTTCCATAAGTTTAAAATTAGTTTCTTTCTGCTCCATTATTACCAAAATCCATCAGATTTTCAAAAGTGCCATTAAAATTCCAGCCTTAATGGATTTGTAGTAAGTTTTTACCCACGTCTTTAAACTTTTAATCTTAAGGAATAATTTTTTTTAAACTTGGTATTCATTCCTGAATCTATCTATGGAGGTTGAATAAAGCCCCTTTTATGTATTGATCTTTACTTTGCTAAAGTAATTAAGCTAAGTTATTCAGTTAGACAGGTACTTTGCTCTGCTGAACAGCTTCGTTTGTCTTCTGAGCACTTCTTCCAATTAGTATCTTTCTTGAACACAAGCATGCAAAATAGTACACAGAATTTTAGATGAGGTTTCACCAGTCTCCTATATAGCAACTTTACTCCTTATCTATGAAATAGCCTTAATTAACTGAGTTACCATAGCTCCTTACTTTTCCTGAAAAAATATCTTTTAAAAATAACCTGTAAACAATGAAAGCATACAATTTAATATGTGAACATACATGTACTTGTTCTCGTGCTTATTTATCAAAGCATTCTTCAACCTGGTTTTGCTTTCTTTGTGTCCAATTGAGCTATATGCTCTTATTTTTTATTATAAAAGGAGAAAATAAGGTGGAAAAAATGAGAGCAAAAACATCTTTGTGGAACTGAAGGACAGTTTTCTTCCCACATTGATCAAAACACTGAG
>JBCJKH010048187.1:0-10327 GCA_039877255.1 Loriculus beryllinus | reverse complement strand
ACAGGGGCTTGGAGCAAGCTGCTCCAGTGGAAGGGGTCCCTGCCCGTGGCAGGGGTTGGGACTGGATGAGCTTTAAGCTCCCTTCCAACCCAACCCAAGCATCCCCTCTGATCACTTGCTCCCAGAGAGGATGATGATGGTGACCACAGCAAGTGCTGCTCCAGTCTATCCCCTCTTTGCTCTCACCTCTGATGCTCAGGGGCATCCCTGAAACCCTTGGAAAACAGGAGAACCGGGTAACCCACAATCACATCACTTGCAGAAGGGATCTCAGGACATTGTGCAGGTCCAAGAGATGCCTCTGGCCCACCTCATGCTGCCCAATGGGGCTTTTTGGCTTGCTCTCATTCCATTGCAAGCTAATTAACTGGAAGGTGGCAGAAGAAGCACAGTCATGGATGCCCTGCAGGAGATGGTGCCAGATCCAGACTGCCATGGAGGTGAAAGAGCATCACTGCACCATAGACCTCAGCACTGAGGGGAGGAAAACCCTTGCAGTTTCCTCGGTAAGAAGCCCAAACACTGCTCCCAGTGGTAACACAAGGAAGTTTTGGGGTCTGATCATTGAAGATGCGCAGGTCAGGGCATGGACCTGCCACAGCACCTCACTGTGCAGCAGTGCCCTGGGGATGGGGAGAGGTGCTGAGGAGTTTGCCAGCCTTTAAATCAGGAAACAGCCGATGCTGCAGCAGCAAAGCCTTCTTGCTTTGAGGACAAACCTTGCTTTTCTGGGCTCGGATGGGCTTGAGCCTGGAAATCCACTGCCTCTTCTTTGCTCTGCCCTGGTGCCAAGGGCTGCTGCTTGGATTTTAATCCAGCCCCTCTCCATAAGGATATAGACTTGAAATCTCTGGTGAGGAATAGGAAAAGGTGTCCTCGCCTGTGCTAGTTTTGGAGATGGCACCATCTCAGCACCAGGGATACAGCAGCCGCCAAGCCGCGGTTCATCAGCTGAGCATCTCAACAACAGCCTGACATCATTTGTACACGTGTGTAACTGCACATCTTAACCCAGCCCTTACTGCCACGCTCATTTTCATAGAACACCTATCAAAAGCAGTACATGAGATGGCTTTTCCCAGAGATCATAAGTATTTAAGAAGCAATAAGGCTTAATGCCTGTTTTTCTTACTTTGTAAGGTGGTTGGGGATGATAAATGATAGGCAATTTCATGGCTGGAATTTCAATTTCCCAAAATATTAGTGCTGTTCTCCACATCCAAGGGGTCCCTTCTGGCAATCTCTTACCTTGCCTCCTCCTTCTGAATTCATTTTCAGGTTGGACATCCATGTCAAGGGCCTGGAAGAGGTCTTGGGAAGCCGCTCAGCAGCACACAGCCCCATCTTCATCCTGTTGGGAGAGAGTTTGGGAAGCTGAAAGCTCCTACATTGGCATTTTTAATGGAAAAATCTCTTCTCTTGTTTTCAAACAAGTTCAGGAGCAGGGAATGCAATTTAAAAAGAAATTAAAAAGCTCCAGGACCATGAAATGTTTCTATTTCAGAGATGAAACGTGCCTGTTTCAGTGAGGGAAAAAGCAGGTTTCATCCGAGACTCATTTTTGATGGCGTTTTAGTTGATGTGAGGACGAAAAGGCAGCTTTTTAGGCTGGGGCAAATGATGGCTTGGGCCCAAAGCAAAAGAAACCACCCAGCAAAAAGCCTAAACCAAGAAAACATCCAATGCAGGGGTCCCATCAATGGGCATTTCTGTGAAACCTCATTATGCAAAGCCGAAATGTCCAGAATGTCTTTTAATCCTGGGATTAGGGCACGGTCAAGGGGGTGGCATCAGCTGATGCATGAGCTGGGAATGCCTGAAGGAAGGAAAACGCAGGGATCTTCTCCATCTAACACCGGACAAGAGCCCTGCTTGGCCAGCTCCAGCTTGTCCTTCCAAGCCCCCTTCGGGTATACCCTCCATTTCACAGCCAGAAGATGAAAGCTCAAGCTGAGCCCTGTGCAGCTCAGGTAGCATTGGCACCGCCGTGCAAGCATGTGTCCGGGCTCTCAGCCACCCATCACTGGGTGATGGAAAGACCTGGTTTGCCCGCTGCTCTGAAAGTAAAGCCCTGAAAACCTGGTACCCAGAGAACCTGGCGCTCAAAAGAGCCAGTACCCAGAAAGTCTGGTACCCAGAAAAACTGCTACTCAGAAATTCTGGCAACCAGAAGATCTGGTACCCACAAAACCATGCCCAAACAGCTCAGTGACATCCCTCTCCGTGCCCCAGGCTATGTGCAGGGGGCTTCTCCAACCTGGGGTCCCTGAGCCCTACATCAGCCCCATAGATGGTGCTGTGCTTGCCTCAAAGCACCCTCCCAGCATTTCCTGCCTGGACTTCCTCAAAGACTCCAGCTATCCCAGGAACTGATGAGGTTTTTGGAGCAGGGATGTCCTGCAGTGAGCCCGGCAGCCCTGGCCCCAATGATGGATTAGTGAAATCTATTAAAGCGCGATGGCTCTGGCAGTGCTCTAAGGTAATAAGTCACAGCACCACCACTCTGATGATCTACTTACATAATATATCAAAGCCCCATCCCTCTGATTATGTTCTAATACAATATATCAAAACGCCATTGTTCGGATGATGCGCTATTATCATACATCAAAGGACCAGGGCCCTGCTGATGTGCTATTACTGAACATCAAACCCTTGTCAATCTGGCACTGAGCTGTCACACAATGGCCACTCAGAAGACACTGATAAAATTAAGCTTATTCCTTAGAATTTATCTCTCTGTCCATCTGTGGAGAGATATTGATTTAGCACAGGGTGGGAGCTGGGGATATATATGGGACAGATGCCCCATAAGGGAAGGAGCCGGCTCAGAGGGCTTCATGTGTTTTGCATCTTTCAGGGGAGCTGATCTGGGGTTTGAGCTTGGGGGTCTGCAGTGAGAAAGGGAAGGAAAACCCCTCCTCTCCCCTGCAGCCTGAATACTGCACAGCACCAAGGGGGGCAGAGGTGCTCAGCGTGCTCTGCAGGGCCAGAGAGCTGAAAGCCCATCAGGCTCTTAAACCCAAGAGGAGGCGTTGGGCCTATTCCAGCAGCCTGAGTGCATCCGTGCTTCTTGATACCTTCCTGAAACCACCATCTCACAGCCTCTGTGGGGTTATTGCACCCTTAGAGGCTCAGAGCAAGCGGCTGGGATGAACCCACCCCGTGCACTGGCATCAGGCAGCTTCCCTGTGTGTTCTGACCCGCACCCGAGGACACCCACACCATCAGGAATGCATGAACAAAGGCTAAAGAGCAATTAAAACCCAGAGGAAGAAAAGGAAGCGTTGCTTGTGATGTTCCCAGCCCCGGGGGCAGGGCTTGAAACCCTCTGATGTATGGAGCCTGCAACACCCTGAGGGTGCACAGCATCAGGGTGGGCATTGGCTGAGCTCCACACACTTCACCCTGATCCCAGCCTCATCCCTGATCCCCAGCACAGGGAACCCACCTGGGAAAAAGTTTTTATCAGCCCAGGGCTGAGCATCCAGTGCTTTCCATGTGAAGAAAGGGGAATAAGAAGCTTGCAGGTACGGAGCTCTTCCCTCTAAAAGGAGCAGCATCCACACTCCTACAGTTCCAGCGTCTTCTGAGCACTTTAATCTCTGCAGATGGAGGTGATGGAGGAGCATCAGAGCCAGCGGGGATGACCCCAGGCTGTCTCACAGGCTCTTATCCTCTCCTCCCCCAGCAAACACCTCCCATCCCCACCTGCCTCTGCAGCTCCCTGCCTGCTCCTCTCCCACTCCAACCCACCCTTATCCCATCAGACACCATTCCTGACACCAGGGCAGGTGCTCCTCCAGTGCAGCCCCCTCAAAGCCCATCCAGTGCCATCAAGGGGGCCTTTTATGTTCTTACCAACCCCTTGAACAGGTCTGGATTGGATTCCCTGAGCCAAAGCACAATCTCTGCCAGGTCTCCCTGCTCAGCTCTCCTTAGAAGAGCACCGGGCAGCCCTAATTGCAGGGCGGGAGCTGGAAAGCTCACAGATGTCATTAACCACCCTCAGGTTTGTTCTGGAGCCAAAGCAAGCAGCCGGGGTGCTCAGAGCTTCCCCCAGGCACAGCCCTGCACCCGGGAAGGCTGCACTGGGACGGCTCCAGTTCCAGTTCCAGTTCCAACGGCACCAGTGTGCACCCCACCAGTGACCCACTGCATCCCTGGGCATGGGTGAGGAGATGGCTCAGAGCTGCTCTGCTGAGCACTGAGCACTGCACGTGCCCATCCCCATCCCTTTGGTCCAGTGCCGCAGCCCTTCTCAACTGACCAAACAGCATCCATCATCCCTAGAACTGCTCAGGGTGCATATAGCAACTGCGGGGAAAGGAGTGGGCAGCTTTAAGTACAACTGAGCTGCCAAGTGGCTGCTGCATCAAGTGATGGGAGGAGGCAGAAAGGACGTGGGGCAGGGATGGGGGACACGGAGCAGCAGCAACCGGTGCTGTGAGGCCAGGGAGGATGGAGCAGGAAGCCACCCACAGCGCCTGTGCCAACCAGGAGCTCTTCCAATGTGTCTAAACCAGCTATTAAAGGATCCCGCAGGAATGCTGGCCGCCGGCCATCCCGCTTCACACCTTCTGCAGAGCAAACCAGCCGGGAGAGCAGCTGGCACCGAGGCCTTTGGGAGCCTGTGTGCTCCACAGAGCCCCCTCGACCTGCGGGAGCCTCCTGCACAGCCTGCTTGTGGTCCCTGCTCCCATTCCCTTGGGGAAAGCTCTGCCTTTTGCCTTCCATCAGCATCGAGAGAGCCTCTGGCTCTCCCGGTGCCCTTTCCTCAAGAGCAGCAGGTCCTCGGTGCCTGAACAGAGCAGCATTCCTGAGTGCAGGTCCAGGTTGTGCAGGGGAAGGAGCATCGGCATGGCTGTGAGGGCAAACAGACCCAACCAGGGTACAAGGCGCACGTTTTAATCTCTCGCAGCAAGAGACCAGATAGTGCTATGAGCTGGAGCTGCTCAAGAGCAAGTGTAAAGCTTGTTGATTAATGAAAGTGCAAATACCCAGCAGGATGTGTCACCTGCAGAACCGTGCCTGGCTCCAGCAGCCTGGCTCAGCCCCTCTGAGGGTCCTCAGCCCCACACCATGGCCAGCAGCACCAGGATGCTCTGTCCATCCCTGGCCCTGGTAGGGAAAGGAGTCAGGATCCAACCTGTGCTGTCACATCGAAGGTGCTGCCCCAACACCCTGGCCTGTGTAACGCAGTGTGTCACTGCAAGGGCTAATTGCTTCTAATGGGAAATGAGAGTATTTACAAGGGTCCTGCAAAGCCAGCCCACTGCAGCAGAGTCAGCCCAAGGAGCTCCAGGATCCAGTGATGGATGTGTGATGAAATGCTCAAATCCTGGTGCTGCGGGTGCATGGACAGAGATGTTTGTCCTCCAATGTGCTCAAGGGACAGACAGATGTCATAGAATCCCAGACTGGTTTGTATTGGAAGAGACCTTAGAGTTCCTCCAGTTCCAACCCTTGGCACAGGCAGGGACACCTTTCACTAGAGCAGGGTGCTCCAAGCTCCATCCACCCTGACTTGTCACCTCTCCCCCTGCTGGCATTGCTGGATGCAGATCCCATTCCCCTCATCCAGCCACCAGCGTGGCAGCATCAGCACAGGGCAGCACCTTCCTGCTGGGTTCAGATAACGCTGATCTCCAAACCAGCTCTTCCTGGTGCAGCTCATCTTCCGCAGCCCAACGCGAGGAGCGGAGCGAGCATCACCGCATCCCTCCCGCAGCCCCTCCGCTGTTTATTCTAGTGTCTGTTTGGGAAAGCAGCCATTGGTGGCAGGCTGGGATGGTGAATCAGGTCCGTGTTTACTTTCAGAGCCACTGTACAAACACCACACTGTGGGTAAATTAAACAAACACCAGTTATAAAGTCTACATAATCAGCTTAGACTCAAAGGGTAATTACAAGAGTCAAAACCTACAGCATCATAAAGATAGGCAGTCAAGGACTGGCTCCAGCACATGACAGAAATATAAGTTCACTTTGAAAGATAACCTTGTGAGCTACAGTTAACTCAGGCTTTGACAGTTACCGAAACCCTAAATGAAAATAGCCCAAGGAAAACAAATACAAGGTTTGGCACTCGTGGAGAAACTTAAACCTAAACATACAAATTAAAAGCACCTCGAGAGGCAGGGTGGGATTTAATAACATAATGTCTCCCATTCACTTGGAAGTAACTGATGCACCATAAAAAACCCCTCTGTGTCAGCGCGGGCAGTGGGAAAACCCGCCGAGTGGCTGTGGAAATCGAAGCCTTTTCATGGAGAGCTTGGTGGGTTGTTGTGTTTTCATAAAGGAATGACCTGACAGCAAGAAGCCTGCAGGGAATTGGCTGATTCCAGGAGGTTGTTAACAGAAAGGGTCTGAGCCAGCCTGGCCCACGCACTGCACCCGCTGCAGCAAGTGCAGCATCCATCTCTCCCCACGGATGCGAGTAATCACCTTAATTGGGGTGGAAAAAGCCTCTGGGTGCCCGCAGTCCCAGGGAAAGCTGTGTTATTGCAGGAGGGAGGGTTGCTGGGGAAGGTGGGTGTGGATCCCCCGTGCCCATTGCCCTTCTGGAGGAGAGGGAATGTGGGTGATGCTGTGCAGGGATGGGGCAGACAGCACCTTGCAGCAGTGGGGGGTTCATTATGAAGTGAAATTATTGGGAGCTCTCAGGCAACTTGGTGGGATAAACGTGAAAACGTTCCGGCAGCACTTTGGCCTCTTCTGCTCCCCATTTCCCAGATGGTTCCGGCTCGGAATACAAACACATCCACAAAATCAGGGGAAAATTTCCCAACTCTGGCTCTCCTTGCTCCCCTTGGATGTCAGCCCAGGCATGACCAGGGATTGTGACCGTCTGATGGCTGAGATGGAAGGAACCTGCTTCTTCTCATCCAGCTCCCAGCGGCCAACTCCCCTCATCCCAGAAATCATCACCACTGGGGCTAATTGGGATGCTGGCTGGCAGCCTTGGCAGGGAGAGAAAAGAAAACAACCTGACACGTTATGACTTCCAACAAAGCTTCAGGGAGCAGAAGGCTTTCCTCGGAGACGGGAAAACAAATGCCTTTTAAAATAAAAGCCGATAAACTGACGAACTTAGAGCTGCTTCTCGCTCATAAATCACAGCGCTGCTCTCGCTAATGGCTCCGGCAATGGGAGTTCAAAGGGAAGAAGTAACCTAATTATAAAGTTTGTTAGATTTATTGTCAGTTAATAACAGCGTTTTCAAAGATGCTCTGAGGAAGATCAGTGGGTTCCTCATGCTTTACGCATTTTTCTCTCCTCCTAACAACTATTCTAGGTCAGATTTATTGTGCTGCGCTTTTTTCTCCGTCACAGGGAGCGAGGACACTTAAAGGCAAGGCTTGTGATGCTGTGATTAGCATAATGAGGGCAGGTGAATATATTGTACTTCCTCGTGGCTTTCTTGGCTCAGATCATGAGTGAGAAAAGGTGTCAAGAGCTGCTGGCAACTGTTGCAAATATTAAGGTAATGAAACAACTCGACAGCGCTGAATTATTAAAGCTTTTCCTGCGTTTCTGATATTTTATTCCCTTTATTAAATGTGTAAGTGAAGTATCAGGGAGCTGAGCTGCTTCCCTTCTCCCACACCTTTCCCAAAAGCAGTGGAGGGGTGGGAAAGTCAAATCCAGCTCTGTGCTGGGGTTGAGGGCTGCACAGGGAGGGAGGGATGGGTGGATGGATGGATAGGCCCAAGCATCCCATGGCAGAGCAGGAGCATTTCCCAGGGTTTGGAGGAGCTGAAGAACTGTCTTTCACCCATAGAATTAACCAAAATATCCTACATTAAGCACTCCAAAAGGGGAGAAATCCTCTCGTGTTGATTCTCATTTCAATCTAAGAGGAATGTGATGTTTCCACCAGGCAAGCGTGTGCCAGTCAGCCAGCAGCGAGCACCACGGCTTCTAAACAAACCGTTATTAACTTTAATAGATTGGAGGCATGGAGCAAGCTGGATCCAATTTTAAGTGAAAATTAATGGCAAATCCTTGTAACCACATTAAGAGCCATCTTAGTTCATTTGAAATCAGTTAAACATGAAAACAATATGAAAGCCATCTTGTGTGCCTGGAATATAAATATTTGTCCTTAGCCTTGCCAGAGCAGCAAGAGAAATGCAGCGCGGTTGGCATGTGAGCTCTCTATAAACACGCTCACAAAAGGCCGACGTTTGATGGATTAAACTATTTGTCAATTTTTCCATTTCCTTCATCAAAAAGTAATTAAACATTAAGCAGATGTCGGAATCTAATTGGGTCTGGAGAATATTGCACAATAGGATTTATAGCAGTGGGGAGGTTGTATGTACATGTCTGTAAACAGGCAGCCGGTTGCCAGAAGACGCTGGTCACAGGGCTCTTGTTTCTTCTTGAGTATAAAAAAGCCTGGATTTGAAAAGCCCTTCCCAGATTCCTGACCGGCCCGGGGGCTTTGGGAGGTTGGATGCTTTCAGCCTTCCAGTCGCATCAGCTGCATCCCACAGGGATGCCGCAGGCTGGGGGACAGGGACCACGCTCCTGCTATCCCCACCAAGCACCTTGCGAGGAAATGAAAGGGTTTCCTTTTGGTTGAATCCTTTTTCTTCTCTTTCCTCTATGGAAGAATTGGGCATGGGAAAACAAATAAGAAACCCCCTTCTCCTTGGGACTACATTTGTATTTAGCTTTTTCTTTTCCTGCTTTTTAAACCAAAGGGAAATCCCAGTACATAAGAAGGAAAGACCAATTTTGGAGCATTGATTCTGAAGTTTATGGTCAAAACTGTGTTTTCCTTTGTATCTTCTGCCCCAATTCCCCGTGGTCATCTCAACCAGGAGCCTTAGAGGAATTATTCCCCTTGGTTACATGGTGCTGGGGACCCGGACTGGAGGCTCCAGCTTCTCCCACCAGCCCTGGCCACCAGCACGGTCAATGAGGACATCTCCTCCCAGGACAAAGCTGCCTTCCTGGAAGAGGATGTGCCCTGGATGCCCTGTGCTTTGTGCTGGGTTCCTCTTCCCACCCAGTCCTCACCCAGGCACAGGTGCCAGCAGAGCCTTTCCCATGGTCCTGGCACAGATGATGGGGAGCCCTTGGACCCTCCAGATAACCGGGAAGCCGCAGGGATGAGGTGCGCGTGGAGCCTGGGACATCCCCCCAGGCAGTGGTGTGTCAGCACGGCTGTCACCACGAGTGATTTGTCTGTTTTTCTTGAGAAAAGCCATGACAAGTTCCTTGTTTTCATTGGAAAGAGGCAGGTCTGGAGCCCGGGGGTTGTTCGCTGGGAAAGTACAGCAGAATTCCGACTGGTAAAGCATCTGTGGGTGACGCTGCTCTGCACAGCTCCACTGGTGGCTGTGGTCTTCTTCGCCATCACCACTTTCTGCAGTGTCTGGGCTTGGGTGACCTCTGCAAGGACCGCATCCATCTCGGACGTTGAACCAGCTTGGAAAAGACCTTTAAGGTCACCGAGTCCAAATGCTGGTGGCAGCTCTGATGGCAAGGGCAGAACTTAACACACAAGGAGCAAGAAGGACTTTGTGCAGGGAAGCTCCCAGCGCTGGAGGGCAGCAGGATGCGGGCACAGGCTCGGCCCCTTCCAGAAGCTTCCCCTTGGCTCGCGTTGAGGCAGCGTGTTCTAAAAAGGCACATTATAATTTCCAATAAAGACATGGGCACGGTGACATTTACTGCAGCCCTCGTGCTCATTAAAACAGGCTCATTGCCTCATTAATTCCATTTTTCAGAAATTATGTTCGTTTTTATGCACTGTATTAGCTCCTCATGCATTTCACATGCTGCTATTCCACATTTAAGGAATATGTCTCAGAGAGGTTTCCAAATCAGCAATCCCAGCGCCCTAGAAGCGAAATAATTACCTTTTCCATTGCTAGTTCCTGTTAACCCACTCAAGATAAATAAAATTAATGTGACTACATTTGTCATGTGAACTTAATTATTCCAAACAGCATTAGCCTGGGCTATAATTGTAGAGCAAATGTGCTTCATGGTATCGAGATTCACCGAGTGGGATTTAGTAGTGGAGGGTTTATGTTTCCAAAAGCCCTGAGGAAGCAGAGCACCGATGGTAGAGAGGGATGGGGCTGCCCCAACCCCACACATGATTGTGGCTAAGGTGGACCCAGGCAGCAGCAGTGATGTAGGGAGTCAACAACAGAAAATCACAGCAAATCCCAGAATCCCAGCCTGGTTTAGGTTGGAAGGGAACTTAAAGCTCTTCCAGCTCCAACCCCTGGCACGGGCAGGGACCCCTTCCACTGGAGCAGCTTGCTCCAAGCCCCTGTGTCCAACCTGGCCTTGAACACTG
>JBCJKH010048186.1:0-16223 GCA_039877255.1 Loriculus beryllinus | reverse complement strand
CCCTGTTTAAGCTTTAACCCATTACCCCTTGTCCTGTCACTACAGTCCCTAATGAAGAGTCCCTCCCCAACATCCCTGTAGGCCACATTCAGATACTGGAAGGCTGCTATGAGGTCTTCAGGTCCCCTGAGGGCTATCTCACCCCAACAGTGCTGCATCTCTGTGCTCTTCACTTCCAATTTTGGGGAACTCCTTAGGCAATTGTGGAACTCATTGTGGAACCCAGGACAAACCACGTGCGTGTGAGACATGACTTAGCACAGAGCTAAGGCAATGGCCATACATTTGATACTGCTGCATTTCCCTTAGCTAGTGCAATCTGGAGACTCAAAGGCATGTTTTGATCTTCTCCTAGCAGCTTTGCTCCTGCTGCGGTTATCACTTTGTCTCTCTCTCCATCTACACCTCAGCAATCGCTCTGCTGGCAGTTTGGAAAACCATATTCCAAGAGTTAATGAGTTTGTTCAGGAGAACATCCCGTATGCCGCTCCTTTCGTTTTACGGCCGTACAAAGCGGATCGCAGAATTAATGAATGCTAACGCCCGTGCCTGTGTGTTTCTCACTTGGGTTCCTTTATTCCCCCTCTCCTTTCTGAACCAGAAAATGACAGATGGAGAGATCTCAGCAGGAAATGTCCACTCCAACTCGAGCAGCCGGGCGCCAGCATCTGGGACTGCTTGTCGGACAAGGGCGAGGAGGGCTCGCGCTGGCCCAGGGACACAGCCACCACTTGCTCCGTCACCAACCTGATCAAAGACCTCAGCCTCAGCGACCCCCATGGCAACCCCTCGGCCCCCCCCAGCAAGCGCCAGTGCCGCTCGCTCTCCTTTTCGGATGAGATGTCCGGTTGTGGTTCCTCCTGGAGACCTTTGGGCTCCAAGGTCTGGACGCCGGTGGAGAAGCGGCGGTGTTACAGCGGGGGCAGCGTGCAGCGCTACTCCAACGGCTTCGCCACCATGCAGAGGAGCTCGAGCTTCAGCCTCCCGTCGCGGTCCAACCCGCTGTGCTGCGAGCATCCCGCCCTCA
Organism: Loriculus beryllinus; assembly: GCA_039877255.1. Taxonomy (NCBI): domain Eukaryota; kingdom Metazoa; phylum Chordata; class Aves; order Psittaciformes; family Psittacidae; genus Loriculus; species Loriculus beryllinus. The sequence continues at coordinate 15,196 of JBCJKH010048186.1, read as the reverse complement.
GCGGCCGGCTGGGATGCCAGCAGAGGAGATCAGCCACCGGCGGGCGCGGGGTGGACATGCAGAGGTCCCTGTCCTGCTCTCACGACCACTTCTCCTCCTCCTCGGAGCACTGCGTGCCATCGGCGAGCAGCACTCCTGCCTCCACACCGGAGCTGGGCCGGAGGGCAGGGGGGCTCTCCCGGAGCCGCTCCCAGCCCTGCGTCCTGAATGACAAGAAGGTTGGGATCAAGCGGCGGAGACCGGAGGAGGTTCAGGAGCAACGGCCCTCGCTGGACCTTGCCAAGATGACACAGGTAAGAGGTGGTGGTGCTGGTCCTGCAGATGGGGCTCAGCACCGAGGTGGTGCTGTTCGCTTATAGAACTCCTTTAGCATCCTCCTAAGGATGGAAGTGACGCAGATGTGACAGGGAAGCGCATCCTTCTGTCTAAGGAGAAAACACATTCCCCTCCAAATCATAGAATCATAGAATAGTTCGAGTTGGAAAGGACCTTAAGCTCATCCAGTTCCAACCCCCCTGCCATGGGCAGGGACACCTCCCACTAAACCATGGCACTCAAGGCTCTGTCCAACCTGGCCTTGAACACCGCCAGCGCTAGAGCATCCACAACCTCCTTGAGCACACTCAGCCTTGCACCCGGCACCAGTGGGGACAAGGGAAGTGGCTGCTCCCCATGGAAAGCCCTGCAGCCCCGGGGCTGCTCCCTACCTGTAGCCCACTCTGCGGGAGAAGTGCAGGCAGGCATCCTTGAGGTGGGCCTCGAAGTTGGCCAGCAGGAAGTTCCCCCCGCACTCGGGGCAGACGTGGGGTGGGCGGCTCTTGTGGATGCGCTGATGGGCGTTGAAGCTGCAGCGGTTGGACATGATCATGGGACACGTGGTGCAAACCTGGGGGGGAGAAAGAGCATCCAGAGGGTCACAAACCCATGGGCTTTCCCTGCAGGTTGTGGGGGGAACAGCTTGCAGCACCCAAAGCAGCCCCAGGCTGTGCACTGCCATGAGTGAGAGCTGCTGGGACTCTGCAGGGCACATTTTAGGAGATGCTTTGCTTTCCTGCTGTTCCTAACACTATTCCTAATACTTTGCTCCTACATTTTAGGAGATGCTGTGCTTGCTGGGTACTTGCTGAGGATGTTTCCAACCCTTTTCATCACAGACGGGTCCCAGATGCAGCACGAGCCAAGGGTTAGGCAGGGACTCGGCAAGGGAGTTTCACCAGAGGGAGCTGGGCTGCATTCAAACCAGCTGCCAAATCCAGCCTGAAACTGCTCCCTGCACCAGGATACAACCACGGGCATGTCAACAGGAGAAGCAGGCAAGGGCTTGAGGAAATGAGCTTCCAATAGCAGCTGCCCCGAGAGATGTGGTAACCAGCACAGAGGTGGGGAGAGGAAGGAGAGGAGCAGCCCCAGCCATGCACAGCAGGCTCGCCTTGGGCTGGTACGAGGCCAGGGTCCAGAGCACTGCCAAGAGAGACCCAAAGGTGAACTTGGCAGCAAAGCAACAAGAGGGAACAAGAAACCAGGCAGGTAAAGACAGGCTGGGAGATGGAGCACGAACAGGGGGCACATCAGGAAGGGAGAGGGAATGAAAGGTGGCAGGTGAGGATTATGGAGATTTCTGGCTTCAGCCACCCCAATCCCTCCCTGTGCTCAGGAAGCCTTTTGTTTTGTTGGAAAAGGAAATAAACCCTGGTTTTAGTGGGTGTTGGTGTAGGGAAGAGTCCATCTGCTGGGTATAGGGACAAAGCTGCTCTGGCAAAGGGAAGGCTGGGAACAGGTTTTTCCTTGGCAACAACTTCACATTGAATTTCCAAGCTCAAGTGCTCCCTGAATGCTCCATCCACTCCAAGGCTAGGAGAGGGAATGTTAAAGAAAGTTCCCTGGGACAATCACACAGGCACGTGAATCTCAGGGCTCCTGATGACCTTCAAACAAAAACCAGCCCTCCTCTGGAGCAGGGCCCTAATATCTGCCATGGCTACAGCAGCAACCTGAACAGGGTTACCAGGGAACAGCAAATTCCTTCTGTGCAAAGAAAACCAAGGGGGCTGAGCCTCTCTGGACAAAGGGAGAGGTGAAGACACAGGGAGGACAGGGCTCTTCTCTGGACCTGTTTTCCCTCCTTGCCTTTTAAAGGTCACCCCTTGGCAGTATTAATCCCGTGTATTTGCTGGATGCTGCCTGCCCCAACACACCAGGATGTGTTGGCAGCAACAGGAAGCACCCAGGATCTCAAGGTTGACTCTGAAACAGGGGGGAGAAAAACCCAGCACACCCCTTGGTGCTTTCTCCAGACTCCATTTGTGCTTCAAGCCATCGAAAGAGGAAGCAGCACCCGCTGCTCTAACATGGCTCTGTGGGGATGGCTCTGTCCTGTACTGGGTGCCAGACCACAGGGCACCAGCACTCAGGGACCTGCTCGTCCCTCCCTGCTGCACCCACAGGGCAGCTTTATTGCCTGCTGACAGCTGAGGTCAGCCTCCCTTCCCTCCACCCAGTGCCTCCTGGGCACGTGCCCACACGTTTTCCTTCCTGCATGAGTTTTACGTGGAGAGGAATCAGGCATGAACAGGCAGGGGCTGCCTGCATCACATCCGGAGTCCTCCACTTCTGCCCCACATCCCCGGGGATGGGTCGCTGTGGGTCTCACCGCTCTTCCACCCACGTACCGTGCTGCTGCTTGTCCCCGTGGTCACTGCCTGCTGGAAATGCGCGGCCAGCCCAGCTTTGTCTTTGCATTGCTCTTTGCACTCCAGGCACCTGAAGCAGCTGTAGTTGGTCTGCTCGGAGCTGTTGCTCAGAGGCAGGATGGGGAGGTCCTGAGCCCCGTTGGCGGTGGCCAAGGCATCCTGAGCCACACCAGTCACTTTGCTAGAGGGGAAGGAGGTCACTGAGACCAGGGGGGTGATGTCCGGCTGCCCGATCATTTGATCCAAAGCGATGGGCCTCATGACCAGATGGGAGCACTGCATCACCAGGCCCTTGTCCTTGTGCTCGCGGGCGTGCAGCAGCAAACTGCACTTGTTGAAGAAGACGAGGCGCTTGGTGCAGTGGTTGCAGGTGACCTCGATGCGCATGCTGCGCCGGTCGTAGTGGCGAGCCAAGCTCTTCTCCAGGGCAAAGGCATCCCCGCACTCCAGGCAGCGGTACCCGAAGGGAGGCAGCGTGAGGCTGGCGTCGGCCGGAGGGTTCAGGTTGGGTTTGTACGTTGGCAAGAGGTTTTTACTGTTGAGGATCTTGTTAAAGGCTTCCACGAGGCTGGACTGGCTCCTGGAAATGACTGTGCCTGCAATGGTAGGGGAAGGCTTCTGCGGCTGCACCATCACCACTGTGGTGCCGTTGACTTTCTGGTTGGCGGTGGTGGTGATGGTGCTGGTCTGCGTCACGGTGCTGACGTTGGTCCTGGTGTCGGCTTTGGGCAGGGTCTGCGGCACCAGGTTGATGATGTTCTTGGCCACAGCCTTACCCGTCTTTGCTGGCAGCACCATGGATTTCTGCTGAGCCACGCTGGCGGCGATCAGCATGGCGCTGCTGGCGTTCTGGATGGTGGAGACAGGCAGGACAGTCCCTTTGAGCTTGGTGCCGTTGCCAAGCTGAACACTGACGATTTTTGGCCCCTCTGTGCTTTTCAAGGGGCTGGAGAGCTCCATTTTGTCCTTGGACACCTCCAGCACGATCCCTTCCTCTTTGTCTGCCGACGCTGAGAAGCTGGCACCCTCCAGAGAGGTCTCTTGAGAGCTGTGCTCAGGCGGCCCCTTGGTGGAGCCGGGCTCGGAATCTGAAGAGACCCTGGTCACAGTGCGGGTGATGCTGCCACAAGATGTTTTGATGGTTTTAATCCGCACCTTCAGAGGCCGTGAGGAGTTGGAGGAGGGGGAATCGTTGTTGTTGTCTTCTTCCTCCTCCTCTTCATCAGCACTGGACATGCTCTGCGGACTTCCCATGGACTTGTCCAGAACTTCGTGCTCTTCCTTGAGGGCAATGCTGTCCAGGTGCTTTGGAGACGGGGGTAGCCTGGGGCTTTGCACCACTGGGGAGGAAGGCTTGAAGAACGGCTCCCGGGGGCTGGCGGGTGAGTGCTTCACTTCAGGGAGGTTGCTGGTGCTGCTGTCCAGGTTTGGGTCAGATCCAGGCCAGGACGTGATGGGAGAATCATCCGTGGAGTAGCGCACGGTGACCGATTTCAGGTGCTCCAAAGGGCTGTCCCCCAAGGCTGCAGCCAAACCCTTTGGGCTGGCTTCACGGCCCACCTCCTCCGAGTCAGACTCCTCCTTCTTGATGCAGGAGATGGCAGGAGAGGACCCGCTGGCACTCCCGGCCTGGCCGGTTTCAAAGGACTGCGGGAAAGCCGGGGGCAGGTTCTCCGTGTTCTCTCCCATGGGCTCTTTGCAGTCCAGGGACAGGGTGGGAGATGGGGAGAGGGAGGGCACAGCAAGGGACTTCTCTTTTGCCTTGCACTCCCGGGGTCTGTCAATCAGATTGGCAGCGTTGTCTTCATTGGGATCGGGGCTAAAATGGGAGAAGATATCCAGGGGCTTGGGGCCTTTCTCCTTCACCCAACATTCCCCGTTGGAGGAGGCCACAGCTTCCACAGCCCTGGAAGTGGGGGACCTGGGCATCTCGGTGGCTCCAAAGCCATTCTGCAGCAAGCGGGAGCCGATGACGTGCCCATCTTTGCTGCGCCCATCCAGGGCATCGAGCTGCTCGGGGCAGACCGTGTTCTTCACGATCACACTGACAGCGGTGATGTCCGTGTGGGGCAGGACGTGGTCAGGGGGTCCCGGCTCTCCAGGGACTTGCTTGATGTGAGCATCAGCTTCCTCATGGCCGGAATGGATGGCCTCGTTCGTGTCAATGTCAGGGATATCAAAGGCTGCCAGGAGGTCATCAAAATCCGGAGTTTTCATGTCACCCATGGTGAGGAATAGAGCAGAGTCTGCAAGAGGACAAGGAGAGCAGCGTCAGCACAGTGACCTGAAGCCAGCAGAGACACGGATGGAAACCTGCTGCTCCTGAGCCCCACGCTAAGCACAAGACCCCTTAGCCGCTTTCCCCCCAACCCAGCCTCGAGCCCCTCAGGTAAATCTCTTCACTTCTTGGCCTTTCTCGCTTTGTTTCTGTGCAATGCTTTGATTCCCAGCCAGGAGGGCAGAAAGTTACAAGTATCCCGGCACCCTGCAAGAGACATCCAGGACCAGGGGATGCAGCCCAGCAAGGAGCTCTGTGGCACAGGATGAGCAGCCTGCAGCAAAGCACCAGCTGGAGAGAGCTCAGCAGAGCTGCACAGAGCAAACTCTTCCTTACAGCCAGAGGCACCCACCATTGATGCAGGAACCGTCCTTCCCCGCCACAGCAGCAGCAGCAGCGAGGCCATTTCAAGGCCACCCCCGCTCACAAGGAAAGGGTCCAGACAGTGACAAGGAGACTCAGATAAGAGCCCTCAAACACGTGGGCTGTGGAGCAAAGGATGGAGGCACGGGAGGCTGAGACATAGCAACAGGTTTGAAAACATGGCTGCGGCACAGACAAAGGGAATAATGTTCCCCCTGTCGCTGCAGGCTGGGTAAGAAATCCCAGGATTAAGCTGCAGGGCAGGGCATGTGGCTTAGACAGCAGAAAGGCTCTGATTTACAAGGATAACCAGGCAAAGGAGGCAGGAGGCCAGGGGATGCCCTCGGAGCAGCTGGACACGGCTGTCCAGGGGGGCAAACCCGCTCCCCGTGCATGGGAAGCCTGCCCGTACCCTGCACAGCTACAACCAGGCTTAGAATCATGGAATGGTTTGGGCTGGAAAGGACCTTAAAATCATCCCGTTGCAACCCCCCTGCCATGGGCAGGGACACCTCCCACTAAACCACGGCACCCAAGGCTCTGTCCAAGCTGGCCTTGACCACCTGCAACACAAGCACCTGGTGACAAAGCAGCGTGGAGGCCAAACAGTTCAGAACCAGCCTTGGCACTGCTCTCGCAGGCGCTTTGGGCTTATTTTGTTCCCTGCAAACCCCTTTACGTGCCCAATTGAGCTGTTCTCCGGCTCAGCAGGACTGGAAAGACCCCGCTGGTTTTCCTGCCCACCAGCTCAGGAAGGAAGCTTAAGTCCAGTTTTATTTTTAACCCTCACCATAGGTCACCCCAAGGGGATCTCCCTGGCTGCAGCGTGGGGTCTGTGGGGCACGGAGCAGAGGTGCCCCACAGCCACCCTGGCATTGAAAATGTACAGGGGTGACTTTGTACCCACATCGCTCCTGCCCAAGGGTCTGCCCCGGGGCCGGAGCTGCACAGGGGGGTTTGCTGGCACTTCAGCCTCCACTGAAGCCGAGGAGGAAGATGGCACGGAAAAGGCAAGATGAGGCAGGCAGCTCTTGCCTGTGGAAGCATGCAGGATCTGACATCAAAACAAAGGCCAACCTCTGAGCACCACCAGGTTCAGGTTTCTGCCCTTCAGAAGAGCAGGAGCGAGAGGCAAGGCTGGGGCTGCTGCCGTCCCCAGCACCGCAAAGGCAATAAAACCCCACCAGCTTTGCAGAAACGAGCAGGAGGAAGCAGAGATTCCACGTGCCAGGCCTGGGTCCTCAGCGGGAGCAGCAGGTCGCAGCCACCGGGGACAGGATGGGACCCCTCCACTCGGGCAGCAGAGGCCAAAGGCAGGGACGGACACAGGGCCCATTGCAACCAGTTGCTATATTTAAAAGGTGCTTTTCCTGTTTCCCTTCCTGACCTTGGCAGGGCCCTGCTGCCCGCCCGCAGCGCTGCACCCAAAGCCTGGCTCTGCAATAGGGTTAGGGTGGGTTTGGGTTTCACCTCGCACACTCATGCGTGCGGGGATCCTGCGGCCGTGCCCTGCCCGCTGTGCCCCGCTCCAGCACCACGTGATGGCCTGGATTAGCTCCGCAGGCACCGAGGGAGCGCTGTGACAAAGCCAGCCCCAGCACTGAGAGCCAGCGCCCGCCCTCAGCACCAAAGAACCCTGCATCCAAACAAGGCCCTGCCACGGGTACCTGCAGAAGAGGGGGTGATGAGGAGCAGCTCCCCCGGCCTCTCGTCTCCTCCCGGAGCCGTTCTAGAGCTGATCCCCTGCTAAAAAGCTCCTTTTGTACAGAGGCATCCCCGGTGAGAACAACTGCTTGTAATGAGCCCAACCAGCGCTGGGGTCACACAATCTGCTCCTGGGGCAGGCTCTGCAGGGGAGAGGATGGGGCCAATTCCCCCAGCAACAAGCTCACAGCACCTGGCACGGCTTTTCTCCATGTCAGAGTCTCCTCTGGGTCTCCAAATGCTCCATGGCAGGCGGAGAGGAGGAAAGAAAAGCCCCTGGCAGCCCCGCTCTCATAGGGCTCATTTGTGCCCCTTCCCCTCTCTCCAGGGGCTGGGGACTTGCCTAAGGATGTGCAATGGGAGCAGAGCACAGAGGCTGCAGAGCTGCTGCCTGGATACCGTGGGCAAGAGGTTGTGTGAGATGAACACGCAGCTTCCCCTCGTTTTGGGACTAGAAATATAGTTTGGATGAGTTTTGCCTAAGTCGGTACGGGCAGCAGTGGCTTTGCAGGAGAAAACCACTTCAGAACGCATGGGGTTTCTTTAGATGGGTTAATTCCTGTGTCTTGCCGCACCACACACAGGGATGCTCCAAAAAGGAGCATTTCCTGCCAGCAGCCAGGCAGAGCTCATGAAAGCAGTGTTCCAAGTGCCACAGAACAGTGACGTTTTACCATCCAGATGGAGGGAAGGCCAAAAACCACCCCAGGTTTTAGAGATGCAAGGATTTTAGGAGATGTTATTAATCTGACAGCAAGCGACTGAGGAGTCACAGAAGACCCAGGATGCGCTGCTGTCAGTTGAATGCTGAACCTGCAAGAGGACTTCTCTCCATCTCCAACAGCATTTCCCTCTTGAGTGAGATCTGGGATGTGGGCACCAGCTCACGCTTTGGACAAAGCTGGGGTTTACCCCTGGTCCCTGTGAGGAAACTGAGGCATGGGGCGATGTGAATGCCCTGCACCCAGCCTAGGAGCACTTCTCATCGCATCAGGACTCAATCTGTCACCTAACCAGGGTTGGTTTTGCTAATAGAAAAGATGGAAGAGGCTGAACCCAGCTTTGGATGAGGTCAGAATGGGAACACAGGTTAGCATTAAGAACACCTCTTGCGCATTAGAAATCTTCATTTAATTCCATGCCCATGGATCCAAAATTAAAATCTGTGGATCCAGGGACATGGAATCAGATCTCCCACAACCCCCTTCCTCCTCCTCATCAGGGAGGAAGTATTGCCTGCTGCTTGCTGGGGTGAAGGAAGCAGGCAAAGACAAGAAGCATCGTGGGCAGCAAAGCCCATGCCAGGCCCCAGCACCCCCACGTCTGCAGCCAGGATGGGGTTTCTGCAGCAGCAGCCACTGCTCGTGCCCATCCCTTCACTTGTCCCACGCTCTTCCACCCTTCCCATGCAGCGGTTACACCTCAAGTCCCCTTCCCCTCGCCCCAGTGACACAGCCCTGCTCCCACTCCCATCCACTTGCTCCCTAACGTAGCCCAAACCCACCCAGCCCATTCCAACCCACAGCACCGAACCCCTGCCAGAGCATGAGATTCCTCTCTTCTGCCTCCTCATCTCTTGAGAATCTGCTTATCTGGCGAGCAGCAGGGTTTGCAAGCACCATCCCAGGGAGGCAGCTGCTATGCCAGGGACCTGAGCTCGGTACTGACCTGATGGGAAGGAGCTTCTGGATGGAGCAGAGAGGGAGGAAAAGAGGGAAAACAAGAGGGGGAAGGGACAGGGAATGGTCTCGAGTTTCACGTGTAGAAGAGGGGGGAAATGACAGAAAGGCAGGCTGCTTAAACAAGAACCAGCAACACCTCCTGCTCCCAGCACATCACCGGGTCAGGGCTCAGCAGGGACCGTGGCGCTGGCAGGGGAGGCTTGGAGCAGGGATAAAGAGAGGAAGAAAGGCAGGAACCCCACAGCCAGCCCGATGCCACCCCAGCTGCTGCGGGCACAGCGGTGCTGGATGTGACCCTAGCACAGAGCCTGAGGCTGGGTACCTGATGGACATGGGCAGGACACAGGACTGCAGCATTTGCATCCTCCCCTCTGCTTGAAACCCAAAGCAAAGCCCTCGCTACTCCCGAAGAGGCTCTTCCCAGCCCTTTCCAGGGAGCTCTGGGGCAGAGAAGGGTCCGTGTTTGCTGAAGCAGCAGCCTCTGAGGTCCCCTGAGCCTGGTCAGGGGAAAAGGGAGCATGAAAAACTCTGCTTCACCCCCCGAGGATGCTGCGGACCTTTGTAATGCATCGATAACCACGCAGGAGAGAGGTTAAAGAGAGGAATGATAGGGGGGTGCAGACCATCATTCCAGCCCATGGACTAAGGCAAAAGGTGCAGAGTCTTTGGTTTTAGGATTCTTCAAGATCTCACAAAGAAGGAAAGGTCACACCTGAAGCATCCAGAGGCCTGAACTCACCGCTCCCCCCTTCCTTCACCTTAAGAGGGCCACTGGAGCTGCAAGAGCTTGGTCAGAACCAGGCACTGAGGGGATAAGCTCACAACAAAGCAAGGCAGCGTCTGGGGAGTTTCATAAGCCATCATCTCCATGCCAAATCCCCCAGGCTCCTCCTGCTCCAAGGGAAGGACCCACTGGAGCCCTGAGCTTCCTGGCTTTGGGAGCTCAGGCTCCCTTTTTCCAGCAGGGAAGCTGCTGCCCACAGCCCGATGTCCACTGAGACCTAAGGAAAACCCCTCAGGCTCAGAGCACACACAACAGAGACCCACAGGAGGTCTAAAGACCCCTTGTCCCCAGCTCAGAAACCCAGAGATAACTGAAGGCACCCAGGAGTGCAAGCAGCAAAGCAGGACCAAGTGCTCCAGGCCCATCCAAGGTCACCTGTATCAGCTGGATCTGAGGAGGTGCAAACGCATTCCTTGCTCAGGAGCAAACTTCAGCCTCATTTCCTGCCTCCTCCAGCTGTTTCCCAGGGTTGTTGCTAGCCAGCAGCATTGTTTTCTCCCCAAGTCCCAGCTTTGGTAATTTACCATGCGCAAAGGGCAGGGACGCTTGCTCCTGGCTTTCCAAAAGAGAGCTCGCACCTCCTGCTCCAGCCCAAACAAGGACAGCATCACCCCACAGGGAACACTTTGAGCACACACTCCAAGGGGAAATGAAGCTGGGGGCTTGAGCACAGCCAAGAGCAAAAGGCAGCTGGGACAACATCCAGGCCCTGGGCTCCTCTGGGGACAAAGTCTGCCCTGAGCAACACCCTGGTGCTCAGCCTGTGGCAGCCTCCCCTCTGAGGCTCCTCTCCCCCTGTGCTGCAGGGAAGGGTTCATCTGCTTGCAAGGCACAGCCACGTCCTTGAGCCAGGGACTGTGCACACTGCGAGGGGGGTTAAGGGAGTGCTTTGGGACACCCAAAGTGGCTTTCACAGCACCCCTGGGCACTTCCAGCCACAAAGCCTGGAGCCCAAAGCTGCCGTGGCTGCAGGATTCCAGGGAAAGAGGAGAGACAACCATGACGTGATGCTGGCAGAGGCTGCTCCAGCACTTCAGGCTATTTTTTGCCTGTCATTTATTGGATGTGGACACGTTTGGATACCCACAACAAGAGCTGCTGTGGGCGATGAGCCGATTACCTGCCTCAGCACGGCCAGTCTGTACAGAGCAGCTCATGGCCGGGCTTCCTGGCACGGCCCATCTTAAGGCCAAGGGGACAAAAGGGGTGGTGTGTATCCCAGCATGCCTGGATACATATCCCCAGCAGCTGTTATGGGGATGGGAAAGAACGGCCCAGCAGTATTGGTTCTGAGGGAAGCAGCAGGGCACAGGCTCTGCTTGGACAGCCAATGCCCACAGCCCACTTCTGATCTCCCCAGTACCTCCAGCCACACAAATCCAGCTCCAGCTGGAATAAAACCCTCCCTCACACTGGCTCTGCTCAAAGACACTCTCCTCATAGCCTGTTCCTCCACCTTGCCTGGGCTCAGGGCTTAGCTGCTCTGTCCCTCTTGGATCAGGATGGTTTCCTGGGTGGTTTCAGTGGGGTTCCCTGCAGCATGGAGGAGGTGGCATGGTGGATGCGCAGCGCTCCCACCCAACCTGGCCATCGGCTCCCTGGCAGATGAGGAGAGAACGGTCACGTTAAGGTGCTCCAAGAGTTTAATGATTCATTTCCCACTGCTTTTGGGGGAGGCAAACTCCCCAAAACTGACCAGGAAAACTCCACTGCATTGCCCCAAGTGGAGCTGGTGCCCTGCTGCTGCCATGCCTTGGAAAGGGCTCTCTCTGTCCTTCCTTCTCCTTTTCTCTTTTACTTCTCTTCCAGCACAGGACAGGGCTCTCTGGAGGTACCAGGCTGACAAACAACTCCCCAGCCAGGGCCTGGATGGGCCATTTGAAACCCTCAGCATTGTTTTCCCTGCTCCAGGCGTCGGCAGGGGATTAAACCTCCAGCCATTACGCGCCTGGTTTGTGCTCCATTGTGCTGCCCTCAGCCGTCCCTCCGCATTACCATCTAAACAGGTCACACTCCCAGCCCAGCGCCGGGTCCCGGCAGGGGCCTCCTTCCTCCCCGTGAGCCTCCGACCTTGCCCTGGAGCCGCAGAGCTGAGCGAGCAGGAGGGCAGGCTGGAGCCGAGGTTTTCGGCAGGGCCCCGTCCATCCCATAGCCTGCGGCTCTGCAATGCCTGTGCCCTCCGGGAGTGCGACAGCGGCATCCCCTCCCGAAGGGCACGGGCAGACCCTTCCCAGCCTTGCTTGGCAATAAGCACGCCCATGCTCACTGCAGAGAAGCCCCAGCACCCAGAGCCACAAACGCCTTGGCTGGAGGCAGCAGCAGCACCGCGGCCAGGACACCTCTTGAAACCCCTTCCTGGTTCCATTTCCTACAGGAGAGCAAGCGGGCAAGGGCTGGGGATGCTGTGAGAGGCAAAGCACACACTGTGCCTGCTGCGGTGGAATGATCCCGAACACAACGAGCCCCAGACCTGGAGCCAAGGCCGTCCTTGTGCCTGGGCCTGGCCCACACAGAGACCTTGGGATAAAACCCATGGGAGAGGGAGCAAAGAGCAGCAAAATCCTACTCCAGGCCAACAGCCAAGGCCAGCAACTGCACTAACGGGGGTTCCTTTGCGTTGTTGTGGTCAGGCAGCATCTATTTCTAGACATAACTGATCTGAGCTGGGTCTGTGCAAAAGGGCTCAGCAGCCTCAGCCCAAGCACTGTGAACAAGGCGCCTGTGTTCCTCCACAGCCAACACAGAGGCTGGGGGACAGGGATCCATGTGCCCAGCAGCCCTGGTTCCCCTGCTGAAACGCTGCCTCCTTCCTATTTCACACCCCAAATCAACCCCACTTTAACAAGGAACAAAATAGCCTCCCCATCAAACCCCCCCAAAGCATCCCCAGCTGCATCTGCCACTGCCTCCAGTTCCAAGGAGTAAGGAGGCTGAGTGCCAGCATCCCTTAGGGTTAGCACTGTGATCCTTTCAACCACCTCCACATGCTCCGGGCAGAGGCTGGAGCTCCTCACATGCAGAGCTGGGTGAGATGGGCCTGGCTTAGTGCAGGGAAGGAAACAACCTTGTGGCCACCTGCAGTCTGAAGATGCTGGCTGCAAAGAGGGGTTTTAGGCCAGATTTGTGACTGCTGTCACTGAAGTAATGCACAAACGTGTTCTCTCTGCTCTAAGTCTGTGTAAGGGGACTTCTTGGGGATTCCTCCCGGCTGCTTGGCTCCCAGGAATAAACCCACCCCGTACCTCCCTCTGGCGCATCACAGGGAAAGAGAAACAGGGAAGAATAACATTTACAGTGCAATAAACAGCCAGGGCTGGTGTCAGACCCAGAGCTGGTGAGCATCCCCCACTGAAACTGCTCCAGCTCATTTCTTATCTCGCAGTAGGCTTTGTGACAGCAACCGAATCCTTGAACGCCAAGAGTGGCATCCGAAATCAGCTGTGAAGGAGGGAAGGAGGAGACGGTCTCTCACCACCACGCAGCAGCTTTCCCCTGCTGGGATGTGAGCAGCCACCTCACCCATGGCACCGAATTCAGGCACGAAGGAGGCTTCAGCAGGGAATGGCGCAGGGAACTCGGCTCTTCCCCACCGAGGAGCCCGGTGAGAGCTCGGCTGCTCCGCAGGGACAGCGCGCTCATTCCTATACATCTCATGGAATTAAGTCTCTCCCATCTGCTCCCTTCTGGAGATACCAAAACAAACAAGTGGTGGACGAGATCCAGAAACCCCAACAATTTGGCCGGTCTGAAAAATGGGAGTTTTTAAGCACTGGCAGCATCTCTGTAGCCATGATCAGCACAGAGCAGCCTCAGGGTCAAGGTGGGGAGGTTGTTGTCCCCAGATCTACCAGTACGACCAGGATCCACACATGGGCAAGGACGTGGTGTCCTAGGCACACATTCCGTGGCAGAACCACCAGGATCTCTCCCATGTGTCCAGCCTCACCCAGGATCACTTCCACATCGTTAGGAGCATTTCCCAGTGTTTTGTGCTATTGCATTACACTGGGGTTTCCTACGTCAAGTTTCTGACCTCAGCTGGGACACCTCTCTTATCCCAGAGGAATAAAGAGCAGATCTGCCAGTGGGATGCCAAAGGAAGGGAACAGAGCTCCCTATGCCATGGCTGTGCTCTGTTCCGAGTACCCACACGCGTGCTTAGATACTTGATGGTAGAAACAAAGTGGAGCCAGGAGAATAAACCCCAAAAAACCAGAGACAAACACGAGTCCTGCGGGATGAGGAGAGCTTTGGGTGCTATGGAGACGACCCTGAGCCACCTCCACACTGGCACCACCTCTCCAGCAGCTGGAGCCTTGCATTTGTGCAGCTCCCACTGCTTGGGTGGCCCCTTGCCCAAGCAGGGTTAACATCAGCTCACTCATCCTCTTGCTGCTGCTCAGGGAAAACTCAGGCTCGGCAAGGCTTTGGGCAGCACCTCGGCCAGGCCTCCCTCCTCTGCTAATCCCAGCACAGCCACATGTGGGTGACGCAGTTTTTTTCCTCCTCGGGCACTAAAAATACATCCTTTGAGGCAGCTGCTGCACAAACAAGGCTCAATCCTGAACACACAGCTCAAAACCCGAGCACGGAGGCTGCAGCCTTCCCCCCTCTCTCTGCATTATGCTGATTGCAGAGGGCAATCGCAGCCCGTGAGGGCTGCCCGGTACCCGATGGGATGCGGACACCAGCAGCAAGGGATTAAGGAACTTTACAGGGGCTCTGCGGGTGCACTCACTGCCCTTGCCCTCCTCCTCCTCAGGAGAGCCCCCAGCCAGGGCCACCACGCACCCAGAGCCCCCCGAACCTCATCTGATCCCCCGGGAAGCGACAGCCAGAACCTGCCGTGAGGTTTTCCCTATTAATTCCCAGTTGCTTCCCTGCAGGAATTCAGGGTGGACCCAATCCCGGTCCAGGACGGTGCCTTTCTCCCTTTGCCTGGAACCACACCAGGCCCTCCTAGAGAGCTTCCGGATCCCTCGCAGCCACCCCTGAAGAGGCAGGGAGCAGCTCCAGGAGCTGACAACGACCCCAGGCTGCACCAGGATCCTCTCCACGCCTCCCGTAGTCTCTTCCCCCATCAAACCCAGGGCAATCGGGAGATTCCCTCCACCCTAAACCACTTGGGAGCCTCCGCACCGCTCTTCCCGGGACCCTGGGGTGCGATAAGAGACCCGCAAGCCCCGTTCTCAAAACACCATCCTCAGGACACCAGGCCTTAAAGAGCATCCAACACAGCCCAGAGCTGCTGCTCCGCACCATAACATCCACTGCTCAGAAACCGGAGGAGCAGGAAAACCCCCGCGGGAACCGGAGCCTCAAAGCAAGGCACAACCGTGTCCACAAGGGAAGAAGAACGAGGGGGAGCGCTGCGAGCCGCCCCCCCCTCCAGCGCAGGGAGGAGGAGGGAGCTCTGTGGAAGACAGGAACAGTCCCAGAGCCCAGCGCTGGGACCAAGCCCCGCAGGGCCCTGGGCACACACCAGGCCCCGGGCTGCAGAGGCCTCATCCTGCCCCTCACTGCAGGGGCACGACCAGGGCTGCCCCCACCAGGAACCCCCCGTGCCTGGGGGCAGGGATGCGCTCAGGGACCGGCCCCCCCCCCCCCCGCGTTATTCCCAAAGGGAACGGCTTCGCTTCTCCACTTCCCCGGAAAGCCACGGGGGGGGGGGGGGGGGGGGGGGGGGAAAAACAAA
>JBCJKH010048184.1:2438-25379 GCA_039877255.1 Loriculus beryllinus | reverse complement strand
CTCCTACCTTACTACTCCCTCTTTCTATCTCTATTCCTCCATGCAGGATACTCTCGATCTCGGACCGAGGAAAACCGGAAGCAATCCCTGTTGAGATCCACTATTCAAATCTAGTTAGCTGTTAGCGTTGTTTGTTGTAACGTTAGTTTAGTTTTTTGTATAAAAGGGTTTGTCCCCTTTCTCTCTCTAGCCCTGGGCAGCACAGGCTCTCTCTGTGTCTGCACAAGCAGGCCACTGTCAGTAGACACCTTCTGTTCTACATACAGTACTCTGGTAGCTGTGAGGGATGGTGGTTCCTGCCTCATATAAATGAGGTGGAACCAGCACCTCTCTTGTCTACCTGAAGTCAAGCATCCATGCAAACCCAGCGGCTTGTCTTTATCATTAAATGAATGTCAACCAGAGCAGTATTATTCAAAACCTTCTGAAATGATTCATGGTTTGATATCCTTTTAACTTCCTTTCATGTTTATAAAATGGAAAGGGGTGGATTAACTCTTCCATAGCTCATCTCTAGACTGCTCCTCACCCCTGTAGGTTGCTCTCAGCAGGAAGAGGCAATCAAGAAGCACGTCAGGTGGCTTTTACTCCTCTGCCAGTTCCATTGTGTCTACAGGCACAACCTGAGGACCTCCCAGTGGTCTGGCTGTTGGCTAACTCCAGCTTCAGTCAAAGGACATGCAAACACATACAGGAGCTCTTCACATCATTCTCAGCTACCTCCTGGTTTTGGAAGGCTAAGTGACTTGAAAAACTCTGCCCAGGTGCACAGACTGAACTGCCAATAGGGTTTAGGTTTCGTTTTGCTTTCCAAACCTAGGTCCCTCTTCCTGAATGACTAAATGGAATAATCCTATCCCAATTTTGAGCCCACTGGCCAGGTGATAGGAGAGCCAGGAGGGACTTTCGGGAGAGTATTAACATTTCTTTACCTGATGACTGCAAACTCCAAACCAAGATGCTTTAAAGAACCTGCTGTTAATGGCTACTGAGGGGCACACCAAGCTCCATCCCTCATGTCTCCTTAGGAAAACCTAAACCTACAGCTGGTTTGCATGGCACTGTGTGAGTAAAGAGACCTGAGAGCACTGGCGGTGGGCACAGCTCTGCTCTGTTTGCAGGAGAGGGGCTGTGTTCAAGGCACTTATCTAGGCAATGACTTTCTGCAATCCCAACACACCATAAGTTTTCTTCTCATGCTACCAACACCAAGTCAAGACAGAGCTGAGCTGTATTTCCCCTGTCCTGAGAGAGAAAGAAAATAACCCAGTAGTTAAATCTGATCTCGTTTCTGATGGACTAAAGAATTGGTCCTTGCTGTCCCAAGTCCCAGGTAAAAGCCCCCAACCACTACAGCATCCTTTCTCTGGTGTGCCTGTTTTTCAGCTAGCTAGAAAGAAGGGGATTTTTGTCCTGCACAACTCCAAGAAGCCCCTCTGAGCCCCCACTCCACCTTCCCCCTGTGTAGTCAGTGTACTCAAGCCTTGCAGGTCGGTTCCTGAATTTGGCCCTCTATGAATAGATCACTATGCTGGCTGCTCCCAGATGTACACAGCCAGTTATATGGGGGGGAGAATCATAAGCAAGGCCAGGAATGCTTGGCTGGCAGCCCTTCCCAGCCTCCAAGTGTCTGCTGACTTCTCCATGGGCTTTTTCCCTCCTTTTTTGTCTCTGCCATCTAACTTTTAAGCAGGGTTTTGATCTTCTCTGCCAGTTTAAATGAAGAAAATCACTCCAGGCTGACATCAAGTGGGCATGTGCACGCTTCAGAGTGTTCTCATCGAACTCCCTGGACACCTTGCAGCAGACAGGAGCTGGAATAGGTGACTGTGCATTTCAACCTGCTGTCTTATCCCCTCTCTGGATCAACCAGGTCTTGGTTGGTATCTGTTTAGTCAGTAGTCAGCTGAGAGAAGACAGGTCAGTGGTGAAGAAAAGAAACAGCTAAGAAGCCCTGCTATTCATATACAATCTTCATGCACTCACCCATTCTTTCCATACGTATTACATCTTGCTTCTGCAATTAAAACACATTACTTAAGTAGAAGATAATATTTCAAGCTGAAGAGTAAATTGGAAAGCTGTGTTTTTCATTTACATGAGTTAAACACACAAGGGACAGCTGGAATGGCAGTTACAATTAGACTACCCATTAGGATGCATTAGATGACATTAACCCAAGACCTCTCAGGTCCACCGCAAAGCTGTCGGGCTGCAAGGCAGCTTTAGAAGTAACTTAGAGCTTTAGAGTGACACTCATGTTCAGTGCAAACACTGAAAAGGATTTTTCTTCCTCTTCGTGACATGGCACACGATCGGTGCTGCTGCTTCCAGACTACAGGGGCTTGGCACTTCTTTTATAGCCTTTATAAGGTTGAAATCAAATGCTGCAATAACTCCTTCACTACTGCAAAAGTATGCCAGAAATGCTATGCAAAATGCACCAGCAAGAACAGCCAGACAAGGGTGTGACCCATCAGACACCCTTCCCAAATACTGCTTATTCATCTTTCCCATGTGTGGTCGCTGAGATTGGAAATTATCCATCTTCCTGGTAAAGAAAGAAAAAACAACAACCGAGGCATTAAGCCACTGAAGAGCTACAGAAGCACTACTGCTTTTGCAATACCTACCATGGCTACTTATCTAGGCTGTGATGTTTCCCTTGGGATCCAACTTCATGAGTCACCAAAGACAGACCATGAAACACCATTCAAATATTAAGAGACTCACAGGAAGCCTGAAATGAACTTAAAACTGCAGAGCGCCTGCAGCTCCGAGCTCCTCCTGAGATTTCACTCACATAATAACTGAATTATTAACTACAGAAAGAAGGGGTGTGGAAAAATAAAGCCACTAGCTTGTATGTGGCTAGAGATCTGCAGGGATTAAGAAGACATTCGAAAATACCAACCTTTTTCCAAGTGTCTCCTTAGTTATGAGAGGAGACTTGCCAATGGGAGATCACGAATGCTTTAAGGGAAAAGAATAATTCACAATCAGATGCACTGCTGAGACACGTTTGAAGTCCAGAGACCCTACCCAGCCTCGCTTGCATCAGACTACCTGATCCTCTTGCAATCACGAGCAAGCTCCTGTTTGTAAAGCTGCAGAAAATCAGTCATAGCTATTCACAAAAATGCTGAGTTGTCCATGTCAAGAAAATTATAGCAAGTCAGGCTATGGGCAGGAGGGGGAGAGGGTTAGAAAAAGAGAGCATTGTTTATGGAACATGAAAAGCTCCAGCGACACAATATATGGAATTTGGAAGGGAACAGGCTCTCCTTTCTTTCTGTACAATTCAAATAATTCCAATGGCAGACGGGATATTCCCTGAAACGAGTTAGAAAAGCACAGGGCTGTCAAAGCAATTTAGAAAGGGAAAGTTGAAGTAAACATGATGACTTCTTTTTTTTTTAAGCCTTAATACTTGGAAGACTTGAATGTTACCCTACATAGTGTGTGCTTTTCACAGAATAGAAAGAGGTATTAGCTGGACATCCAGCCCAACACAAAGTAGTGGAAGTACCCTTAGATACGGTCTCAGCTCCAGCATGATACTCAACACGCATACCTAGCTCTAACCTTGTTTAGTTGGTCTTAGGTTCTGATTAAGGCAAAAAAGTCCTTACGAATTTCTGCTGCTAACTTGGAGTTGTCACCTTCTGTAATGACACTCTCCTGATCCAACAAGATGCTCTAGAAATAGGAAAGGCAATTTTTATTGTGCTCATGTTTACGTGTTCATGAAGATGGGGACTGACCATTAAGAGCAAAATATCCTGAATTCATACTTGACATAACTCTGTCCTTCTTGCTCCTGTTTTGCCTCCTTATTCCAGCCGCAAACAGGAACCCACACCTGAATTTGAGGGAGTCTTTGGACCTTTGACTGACTTCTCCAGGAAAAGCCTCTTTCAGCCTTGTGTAAAGCACACGAAGGACTTTATTCTCCTTTGTTACAAAAAGAAGGCTTCCAGCACTTTGCATGATTCAGTTTTCATTGAGAAAAGGAGAGGTAACAGAAATGATAAATAGATCATGATTATTTCCACTTCCCTATCTGTCCTTTATATTTATACCTATGCATAAAATTGTGATTTGATTATGATATGATATGGTTTTGAATAATTGCATCTAAACATTTAAGACTAAAGAAATTACAAGGCCTCTATTCAGCTGGGTCTAGAGCAACTACAACCAGCAAAACTGCTTGGTTATATACTTTATTTCTCCAAGGGCTTGTATTCCTAAAAATACCACTTTCATGGAAGAGATTCAATCGCACACAAGAAAAGCTGCACGCTTTGCCAATTCAGGGAGATAGTGAATTCAAAGTCCTGCTCGCTTGTCATTTGAAAGACTTATGGCGTGGTGAGCAATCTCACCAGCACTGACTTGTTTAAGTTATCTACATTAATGGATGACCTGAAACCTAAAGAAGTCAGTCTGGCTTTCTCTTGCACAAAGCTTACCGTCTAACCCACTCCTGACTTGCGTGTTTGAAGGGAATAGAGCTTGGTTTTTTGCTTTTCTGACACTGACTAGTACGCCTTTTAACTGAGGGCAAGAATGACACCGACAAACTGCATTCATGCAGTCTGAGCTGTCTGCATTACTTCTACATTTAAAGAATAGAGAGAGTGGGAGTGTAAACTGGAGCATGGAATCTAGGGACTAACCAACGTTTTTTTCACTTTAAATAGAAGATTTCCTTTGATGGTTGTAATTACACTCAGGCAGACATCATGATGCTGTTGTTTTGGGGAGGGGCAATTCCACTTTCCAACAGATTTGCTTACTTACTTCCATCAGAACAGAACATAAAGGTAATTCTAGCTTTTAATTATCAGGTTGGCAGCCTCCCTCATAACTCTTTCACAAATGACTCTGAATGTTAAGGCTTTGTAGAAATCAATCTGATGCGACTGCGATGCGGTCGGTAGAGCTCCTGACAGCCACGAGGTGTCTCTATGAACTGTCCCAGAAAGGGTGGGAGTCTTGGTTAACAAACAAGACAAAACTGAAATTCAGCCCCTGCAGAAGCCTATTTGTTTGTCTGCAGTTGTAAAAGTTTCCTCTAATAAATGGCTCCTCAAAGAGAAAGCATGATCTTGTGTATCATGACAGCTCTATCCAAACATCTGAGCAGTACTAATACCCCAGAAAATATATTTACAGAGCCAAAGAACGGTAAAACAAGGGACTACATCTGGAAGTAGTAAAGGAAAACCTTAAATATGTTAGGAAAAAGTTCCAACAGTGGAAGTCACTTAGACAAAGGAATACGTTGCTAGTTGAGAATGCATGAGGCAACGCTAGAAAGAGGTGCTTCAGAGATTAATTTAGAATTTTATCATAACAACACTATTTGGCTGTGTCATTGAGAGCATTAAAACCCATTCTGATCCTCAGAACTTGAAATCTCATAACCCAAAACCTACATCTGCATTTGTGCAGCATCAAAGCATCCAGTACATGCTTTCTGCACAGAGCATATGACTGGGGCCTAGAATAGTCTTGAAATATACGAAAAGGAAACTATGTCAGGGAGATGTCACTGTCCCAATAGTCACTGTGCCAAGTAATTAGCCAACATGGATTTTCATGGACTGACTCTTTTAAACCTTACTCTGCACTTATCAGTCAAATAAAACTATGCATAACTGAAACAGAATGGGGAAGAGATACAAAAACTGCTTTAAAGCAAGCAGCAAAGACAAACGAGCACTGCAAGCAGAAGGCCAAACTCTTGACTCAGAAGCAGCTTTTGACTAGGCAGCTAATTTCCTTAGTGATAGAAAGGAGACACTTCTTGGAAGGAAAGAGATGAAGGAATGAAACCATGACCACCTCTTCAATCTGTCTCTTCAAGTGAAAGGATAAGTTGGTTGTCTGTGGTCAAAGGGTAAAGCCAAGAGAGCTGGGTCATCTGAGCTGCAAAGAATGAAGTCCTGGAGCTGCAAGAGATGCAAGATCTGTATTTATGCTACAACCTATGTGGCTTTCACATATGTGACTTTTATTTCTGAAATGAGCTGCAAGCTAAGACAATCTGAGAGACCTCCCTAATGAACTGTTGAGGTGACACTGCCATGTCCTGCTCCCTATTTTGAGCCAAACCTACCTAAAGAACAATGACTGCTCACAGCATGACACTACTAAATGTGAGCGTAGGTGTGACCCACACAAAATCAGATGAAAATACACATTAAGCCTCCTATGGCAAGAGTAACTTGTAAGCTGTAAAGCACTGTAACTTTCCTGATATCTGTAAAGAACATATTCTGTCTGTTTAAACATCTCAAACAACCTGCTAGTCAGGTATCCTAGAGTTGTGTTAGAGAGCTCCCATGCACAAAGTACCAGAGGACTTCTTCCCCTATTAACATATTCATCCAAAGCTGCTACAAAACTTCTATCTCATTTCCTACAGTTCAGCAGGGAACAACAATTGCATCTCAAGGAAAAAAAGAAAGGTAAGAATTCAGTCTTTTCTATCTTCAATGTGTCCTTATGAGCTAACAGCACAAAAATGTCCATTTGTGTCAGCCACCAGACTTGTTTTCTGATGAGACTCCAGGGTTTTTTTTTAATTCACTTTTGAAATTGAGACATTTCAAAGAACACTTTTTTTTCCTCAAATATAGAAAATTATATGAGCACTGTTTCTGTTAAAAAAAAAAAAAAGGGTATTTTCCAAAAATAAACAGCTCTACTATCCTGTCCATCTTGCATGCACAGAACTGAAACACAAAGGGCCACGTCAGGATTGTCTCTGAGGCTTCAGATATGCTCCTCTTCTTGCCTCTTGCTAATACAGCTCACCTGCAAGCACAGCCCTTGATAATCCTGGAGTAGTGCATGTAGAGCTCATGGGATCCAGGTGGTCTAGCATGCTTCATGGATCATGTGAGGTAAATCCTACATATGGAGAATGAGCAGGAGAAGAAAAAGTGATGGGCTATTGTTCTTTCAAAGCCTCATACATCAAGTCTCTGACTCATCCCACAACATTCTTAGACACTTCAAGCGTAATTTTACCACTCCTAAATCTTGGGTTGTCACAAGAGCCCCTGCCTTGAGCTTGAAGCTCTCCACTGCAGCATACTCCAGTCTCTACAGTCTTGCTGTAGACTGAGGGAAGGCACCACTGGATGACTAGATACCATCATTGTGTAAAGCACAGCTGACACAGCCCAGAAGAGAACTTAATGGGACAAACTGGCCACAGCGAACACCAACCTCCCTGTACTGCTGAAGGCCCCCAAGAGAGGGCTAAAGTTTGAAGCAAACAACTTTTCTTTCAGGATATTAGAAGTGACAACAGGTAACCTGAATTACTGCTGGCTATTTCTTTACGACATGTAGCCTAAGCTAAGTGCGAATCAGTGGCATCTCTTGCATTTGGATCAGCTGAGGTAACCTACGTTCATGTAAAACACCTCACTGATTTCAATCCTTTGTGTCTTATACTTGAACAATCCTTTTCTCTTCATAAACTCCTTGTAAAGTGCCATAACGTACACTACAAATGCACATGGCAGATGGTGGTCAACATTACCCTCTCGTTACAAACTACGGGTCCTGTTCAGGGATGCGTGCCAAACTGGTCGATGAACCTGGTCAATCCTGAGGCAGATGACCTCTCTAGAAGAACTAGACAAACAAGATCAAGGACACAGTCTTCCATTGATCCCAAATGTGGTGGGGAATTTGAAGGGCTTCAGACAAGAGGAAAGGAACATTTGCTGAACTAGAAACAGTATTTTTACTGTTTTGATAAGCTCGATGGATGATAAAAGCTCCTGGAAGGCATTTACTCTACTTCACATCACAGTGCAGCTAAAGCCAGCATGGCAAGAGACTATAACCCTGTAAACATATGTTGTGTATTAGACTCTGATCTGGCAGCTTGCCTTAATTTTGTTTTTTTAAGGCTCCAGCGAGTTCCAAATACACTTCCACGTTTGTGTTCCAGCAAACGAGCAAAAGGCAGAATGCTTGAGCGACGGGGACCCTGGAACCCACTGGACTATAAATCATCAGAAAAAAATAAAGCCTCCATTAGTGCTGGCACATCAGGCAGAGGATGACAAAAATATCAGCAAATTCTCTTTTCTATCCCTTTCTCCCAGCTTTTTCTTTTCCTGTGTCCACTTCCCAGCCACTGAGAACTCTAACAAGTTTAGTCTCCACTCTCTTAACTATCAGCATGGACAGAAGTGACAACAAAACACCTTTCTAGATTATTTTGTTATCCCCCAACTCCATACCAAAAAGCACCCCACAAAGCATCCTCTCAATCGCAATTAGCCTGATTCCCTGTAAATGCAGATGAAGAAATTCTTCTTAGAGGCATTTTAGACTGCTCAGGACTGAGAGTTCCGGCTCATATAAACAAATACTGTTACAAGAGGCAAAGTTGATACAGATTTATGCAAGGAATGTATAGCCTGAATAAGCAATCTGATAATTAACGGAGTTGACAGGCACTTTCTAATAGTACATAAGTATGTGCAGTCTGAACGGTTTCATATACATGCTGACCCAAAGACAGTATTAATTTTTAACCGATTTTATACCTCATCACTCAGATGAAGGAAACACACGCATTTTTGCCGCTTGGGTATTAATCCTGACCTCCCAAAACCTGATTATCAGGAAATAAATCCTTTGCACTTACTACTATTGCAGACAACAAACCTACAGATGTCGTGTACAGGGTGATTTTTAACTTAAAGATAATCTGAAGAATGAACTTTTGATTACTTTCTAGGCATTGATTACTTCTTTTATGTCCCATGGCTTAAACGCAGCAGTTTTGCTCTTAACAAAGAACTGAGAGGTTAGTTGCATGAGTTTGGGGAATTTCTGAAGACACCCTCTTGGCTAATATGGAGTTTCTTTTATTACTGGCTTCCAAGCAAGCCAAATCACTGCTCCTAAGAGCCCAGCTGCAGAAACTAAAGACACTTAGCAAAGTTGAGCAGAGCAGATCCCACCTGGCAGGAGATGATGATAATTCATCGTGCATGGAAGAAATTGTGACATTCTGAACTGCACGTGGAGAAAGGAGCAGTAGTGTAACTGCTCCCACACAGGAATGAGATACTCAATGTTTTTTCAGTCTGGAGCAGGTTGAAAGATGAAGCCTTGATACGCTTCACAACTTTACTCCTCTTACGATCAGGAAACATGCATCTAACATGTTTGTTTTATGGTTTCATACCTAAACAATATAAACATATTCCAAAGGTTACACTCACAGTAACCACCAATGGAAACAAGATTTAGTGGGTCTTTCCTTACCCGTACTCCCCCTCTTTTAGCAAGGAAATCAAAAGCCAGACCAAGCCGCCCGCCTTCTGGGCCCCTACATCCTCCATAAAGGCATTGAGAGAATGGAAGGGGCTACACACGAGCACGTTGTCTTCAGCCATATTCAAGCTGTAGGCAACTGCAAAATACACATTACATGGTCTCAATTCTCCAGCAAAAGGGAGATGAACAACCATATGGAGTTAGATCAGGCCCATTAGGGTCATTAGTGCTTCAGACTCATTATTCTGTCCAGCCAATAGCCAAAAGCAGATGCCTAGGGAAGAATATATTAAATACACCTCCTAATAAAAGCCTTGTCGATGAGGCGTGATTCTACCATCCTGTTGGGAACCCAGCAGCAGGTCAACTTGCTAGGACTAATCAAGCACCAAATGACATGCTGCTGTGTGCTAATTGCCCCTTACCACAACCCCACCTGCAGCTGCCTTTTGGAGCGGTGCAATGCCTTCTGCATGGATATACACACCGAATAAGGTCTTTTAAAGCACATGAGAATGGAAGTTGTCATCAAAATGTACTGAGCAATTACGGGTTGAAGGTTGAACTATTATTACTTCATGCCCTTCCATTCCCCTCCCATCCAGGGTGGGAAGAAGGGGGGAGGATCACTCATTTGTATTCAAGCACTTCATTAATGTTTATAAGAGAATCCAAACATGCAAGCAAAACAAGGACGAAATGCTGCGCCAGACGTGTGATGCGATAAATGTCACTGGAGCAAATATTTAGATCTTTTTACAGAGAGACCTATTAAGTCCTTTTTGAAAAGCAGTGCAGTGTTGTGGCTTGGTCTGTGCCTAGCAGCTCCAGTGTAAACACATGGAAGATGGCTAAGTCTCTCTCTCTCATTTTGTTATGACATCTGGAAACCTAAGGAGGTTGGGAGAAGCCAATTGGCTGCCCTACTGCAATGTCTAGCAACAGGGTCTGCCTGTTAAATGATGGCAGGACATGCAAAGTGGAAGTGCTGAGTTCTCCAGCCTGCGCCAAAATGAGTGGATTTTCAACACGATAATCCCTCAACAAAAGCTATTGCAACACAAAAGACTTTGGGTCATTGCTAATGATGTAAGTCTATGTTCTCTGCCATTTTTAAAGATCATCTGGGATTGAGAAAATCAGTTTCATTAGGGACTAAAACAGAGTGCAAAGATGGGTGGAGCTCCCCTATTCAGCAAAGGGATGAAGATGTGCCTCATAGTCCCTTGCCTGTAGGTTCTTTAGCTTGCAATCAGCCTATACTTCTGTAGATGGTCCCTTCTCACCACCATCTCATTGGCTGTAGTCCCTCCACATATAAATATTTCTTCTTAGAGAATTAAATTAAGTTGAAAGAGGTAAGAGAAATTTATAGACGGGACTGTAGTGGTAGGACAAGGGGTAAAGGGTTAAAACTTAAACAGGCAAGATTTAGGTCAGATATAAGGAAGAAGTTCTTTACTGTGAGGGTGGTGGGACACTGGAATGGGTTGCCCAAAGAAGTGGTAAATGCTTCATCCCTGGCAGTGTTCAAGGCCAGGCTGGACAGAGCCTTGGGTGACATGGTCTAGTGTAAGGTGTCCCTGCCCATGGCAAGGGGGTTGGAACTAGGTGATCTTAAGGAACTTTCCAAGCCAAATCATTCTGTGACTTAAATGTGCAGAAGGAATATGTGGTACATTTTTATGCAGCCATAAGGATGACTTCTAGTTCCCTTTCTTTTCCAGGAAAACCTTTTTTTAGTGAGGAGATAGGTGCCCTAGTTCTATAGACTTCAGATACAGCTTGTGTGCTTCCTGCTCTTCCTCCTACTCTTTCACTCCCACAAAGCCTCTAGTGTGATGGTGTGCTTAGAAGATTTGGGACTAGTTGTCATTGTTGGGTGCCTCAGCTTTCCGTGTTTGCTTGTTAGCATCACCCTTAAAATGCACAACACGCTAATTCCAGCAAGACTTATGCAAGGGAAAAGAGGAATGGAACCTGTTGCCCAGGATGGAATCAGCTTATATCACACTGACGTGTGGCAGCTTGCACCTGAGTCACTGCTTTCATAACACCAGTAAAAGCTTTAGCATCTGCAGGAGTTTACATCTGAGAACATCAGTGAAAAGCAAATTAGTAGGGAGTATGGGTGGAGAGGTGTATATGACAGGTTTGTGTACTTCTCTTTCTGCTAAGCACACTGCTGTAGTGTGTTATCTTTTAGTTGATTAGTTTGGTCATGTTACCCCTTTTTTACCATTCTGACATTGTCTGCCCCTTTATTACATTGAATGTAGATTGCTTGTTTAGTTTCATCCTGGCTGGCATCTAGCCCAACATTCATATCAGTGTTAAATTTCATTTCCAATACTCACCTTGTTCCTATTCTGTCCCGTATTTCAGATTAATACTACTTTTCTTATGTGTGAAAGGCTTCCTTTACTGTCTTCAGTGTCACTTCCTTGTTGTCAAAACCAAACAGATAACAAATCCCATTCTTTGCTGTGATACTTACAAAAAGCTAGATAGGAAAAAAATGAGAGACTTGCCATGTCCTGCTGATGAATATTGTCTCATTCTCTCCTTGTATGTCTGTTTACTTGTGTTTCTGTGCCTTTAGTATTTATACTGAGATTATAATCTCTTTGACTCAATGGTTACTTAGCTAGTTTACTTCTCAGCCTTTTGTCCACACCATAGAGAACCTTGCTCATTAGTTTTGATCAATGACTGTTACCGCAGTGTGTTGAAAAGTCGTGGATGCTTTCATAGTATTGAATGAACTTGCACAAAACTTAAGATATAGATAGGATATATTCTGCTACTATGGGAAGCTGCATCAGCTGTGAAGAGCTTCTTCGAAGCAGTTGCAGAGATGATGGGAATCACCAACACAGTTTAAAATACATACAAGGAAGTGTTTATCTTGGAGCCATGAAGCCTCCCTTTGCAGAGATTGATGCTGTGAACTAATAACCTAGTTCAGCACCTGAGTGTTGGACTTGGGGTTCATCTAAGTCTCATATGCATAGAATCAGTACTTAAAAAAGCTTTAAAGCAGTCTTTGCCTTGTAAGTGGTATCTTCTCTTTATCATTCCTTTTTTGTTGCTGTCTGTTCAGTTTGATGGGAAGCATGGCACTGTCAAACCACTACCGCTCTGAAGACTTGCTGGATATTGACACAGCAGCTGGAGGTTTTCAGCAGAGGCTAGGCCTGAAGCAGTGTCTTCCTCTTACTTTCTGCATTCACACTGGCCTGAGTCAATACATGGCCCTGGAGAGTGTGGAGGGACGAAATAAATACGAGATCTTCTATCAATGTCCTGTAAGGAGCATACGTTTATACTCATGAATGTACTTTGCTAATGGCTGCTGCTGTCCCTATGCACGTTATCAGATTCCTGAAGTATTTTGCATTGCAGGAAGTGAATACTGAAAGATCATATTAGTGTGCTACTTGCCCTCAAGTTGCCATCTGGTTTTCATCAAAGCCCATAAGTGAAATAAATTTACATGAAGTTGTTAATATCTATAACAGTTTCTATATGTTCATCCTTATTGGAAGGTTCTAATTTAATTTATTCAAACTATGGCAGATACATACTTTTATCCCTGTTTCTGTAAGGAAGAAAAACTTCCATTAAGGAAGTATATACCTGTATACATCTCCTGCCCTAGAGATATTTTAAATGTAAACTTCCTACAGTAAATGATAACTCTGCTTTCTAAGGAAAACTTACTCTAGTGAGAGAACAAATTGCATTTGAACAGCTCCTTTGTAGAATATAATTGAGTATTTCTCATAATTCTAGCTGTAGTATTTTAAGACAGGCATATTGTTGTTAGTGAAGTTTAAGGATATTAAATATAACAAGATTTTAGCCCTCTCATTACCTTATGCCCTGATGACTCCCTCCCCCTTTTCCAGTAGATCACATTGCTTAAAGCCCCATCCAACCTGGCCTTGAATGCTTCCAGGGATGGGGAATGATCCTGGGCAACATGCTGTAGCTAACTCTGCCTCAAGCAGATGGATTAGACTTGTCATCCCAAGAGGTCTCTTCCAACTTTAGCTGTTCTGTGCTTCTGTTCTAAGGCAGTATTTTGGGGAGCCTCATTTCTTGAATGATGCGTTGAATCTGATTCTGTATGCATTAACTTTCATGGAATGTTCAGGCTGTATATTCAGTGATCACGATAGAGTGTTCATGAGGACAAGTGTGTGTGTTTTATACTCCCAGCCGCATATTCAAACTTAGAATGATGTAGTGAACGGACAGATTTTGTTTAGTGAATATAGGGAAAGTGTTTCCTATGTTATATTCAGCTGTTGAATTTTAGCTTTAGAAGTCTAATGCATTCCTTCTAATATATCCGTACACTTCTTGCTCTTTTAGGACCAAATGGCTCGCAACCCATCTGCTATTGATATGTTCATTACAGGTAAGCCTTTAAATAATATACTCTGCAAAATGCTTTAACTGTACTGTTTAGAAAATGCCTGTCAGTACGACTTGAAGAAAGCAAGTGCTGAATTTTCTGTGTTACTTGCAAGACTCTAAGCTGCTTAGAATCATCAGTGCCTACTTGAATTGATATGCAAGCTTTAATGAAGCTTGTTCTTGTGTGTGCCTTGTATACAAATCATTCAGTGCACTAACCTGTCTAACAAGGGGAGGAGAACCTTTAAGTTAGTCCTCATGGGGGTGATGTAAACAGCTGTTAAAAGCAACACCCATGTGGACAGAAAGATTGTTTTTTTTCACCAGTAGCTTTTGCAGCCATATTAGGAGTTGAAAACATCGTGTCCTGTAAGGAAATCCGTTTAAATATTAATATAGAACAAAACCTTTCCGGATGTTTTAGTTGCCTGATTGCTTTGTTCAAAGGATAAAGGAATCATAGAATAGTTTGGGTTGGAAGGGACCTTCAAAGGTCATCTAGTCTAGTGCCCAAAAGGAGGGAAAGGGAAAACTGCATGATTGTTTTTTGGTTATATAGTAGTCTGTTGTGATCATCTGTCTGACATGTACATTGACTGCAGCAGTGATTTGATTATTTCTTTTTGATAATCGACTGGAATCTGGTAATTGTGGCTACGTCTAAATTTAATTCCTTTCACTCAGTGCGAAGACAGATGTGTAATAAATGGCACCCTACTTAAAATTTAGCCTGATGTGTTTCTTAGGATATATGTACTAATAGTACAGTGAGCAACCACATTAGGCAATGCTGGTTTGGGATGAAGGTAGTCAAGTGCTTAACCAAGCTAACTTTAGGAAACCTTTCTAAGTAGTGATATACTGTATGAACTGATTTCAGTGTGATGTAGTCAACGTTCTTACCTGCTTTACAAAGGACTTATTGCAGGTTGCACTGTGTGCTTTAGAGCCATCATAAGGAATACATAGCAAAAGCTCAGCAGTTTGAATGCTTGCTTCACTCTACCTAAGGATGATACATTGGTATTGCAGCTCTAGGCTGCTGCTGTTATGGAATTGAGTCAGTGGTGAGGTGATCAGACATCATATTTAAATGTATTCCAATCTCGACTTACTGCAAGGTAGAGGGGAATTTTCATATACAGCATTTATCTTGTTGTTTTGAAGATGATAGGGTAAATTCATCCACTTCCCCCATTCAGAGTTCATTTATTACAAGGTTTGCGTTTTGTGGATTAGTGGTAGAAAGGAGGATAATAAACCTGGAGTTCCTTAGACTTCCAAAAGATCAAAGGACAGTACACATAGCTCTTGCTCAAAGGAAGAAGCGGTAAGTACACTTAATCTAATAAGAGTGGTAACATTTGATAACACATCAGTGATGGTGAGAATAATGATTTCTTAATACTTCAGCTTAAATCCAACTTGAGAGTTAAATGTGACAGTTTGACTGTCTACTTGGAAATCAAGCTGTTCCTAAAGAATAGCTGTAGGTGTATGAAAGGCTGTTCTCAGACAATGGCTGTAAGTGTATGAAAATCCCAGCTTCTTCAGAATAACACACAGCTTTAGTCTTCTGGGTTTGTCACAGGAGTGCGGAGGATGTCTGTGACTTATCCCTGTTTTTAAGGAGAAGGAAATACTGGCACTTGCTGGTGTTTTTTTTCAGAAACTATTCATAAGAAAACTTGGTTATCAAACCTAAGTCTGTAAATCCACCAGCAGGCTTGCATTCCTCTGCGAGTAGCTGGAAATTGCTACACAAGTAGTATAGGTCTCTATACTTCTCCTTTTTCCCAGTCATAGCAGAACAGTCATGAGCAGGAAAGGAGCTAGTGAGACACATCAGCATTTGAAGACCATTATTATAATGTGACATACTCAGTTAAGAGATTCTTTGTTTGCTGTGTCATTTCTGGAGTATGCAACCTTAACTTTTTGTTCTTGGTTGCTTTCTCCAAATGGTCTTTGGTAGATGGTCTGGAATACTGAGTCACCTAAACTGAGAGTTTATTAGAACAACAATCAAAGGTGTAAACCTTTTCCTTGAAGTATTTATTGTAATTTGCTTAGCGGTGAATTTGCCTGTCCTTATGAATATTATTCTTCTTTGGCATCCAGGTACATCTTACTTGGAATGGTTTACATCCTATGTAAACAAAGTTGTAACTGGAGGTTATCCTATCATCAGGGACCAGATTTTCAGGTATCGTGACTGGGATTTATAATCTCTGTGCAAGGCTTTGGTGCTTCTTTTAGAATGCTGACCTTTTTCCAAGTAGTTATGAATAGCTGGTGCGAAAGCTGTAGGAGTTTCTAGTTTTGGGAGTTTTTTAAACATTGTGATGACACATCCTTATTAAACAAGTGTATTTTCATTGACTTCAGAGGAAATCATGCACATAGCTTAATACAACCATTAATGGAGGTACAAAGAGATCCACAGTTGTATGAATTTAGGTGATGGGGAGGTACACATCATGAAGACACTGCATACATATGTCTTCTATTTAACTTCCAAATGGAGACTTAAGTATTACTCAGTCCCATAGTGCTCTTGTTACATTACTTAATCACTTTACATGTTTAGTTTTCTGCACTGAATGTACAGTGCAATTTGCAGCATTAACGTTTTCCTTTCTGTAGGTATGTGCATGATAAAGACTGTGTTGCTACAACTGAAGATATTACTGTTTCTGTGTCCACATCTTTTCTACCTGAACTCAGTTCTGTACATCCACCACATTATTTCTTCACTTACAGAATCAGGTAAAAATAACAACTGAATTAACTCTTATAACACAAGGACTTAGTTAATGTTCAAAGCATTGGTTGTTGCTAATTTATGCAGAGCATTCAAAACTGTTCTAAAATGAACAAGATGTGCACAACATGATGCACTTTCTAATAAGAAAATACTAAATCATTACGTGGTCAGGTATGCGGAGTACCAGTCAGGTTGGTAATTGGTAAAGTGCAGTAATGGGTGAGGGAAAGAAGTTACAAGTAGCTCTTGTGATGTAGAAGGGGATAAATAACAGCAGATAGCGAAGCAGAGGCACGGTGATGGATCTTCACTACTGATTCAGTATACTTTATCTTAGTGAGGTTTTGTTTGCCCAGTCTTAGATCCAAGGACACAAAAGCCTTTCTTAAACTGTACAGAAGCAGTTATCTAACCATTAAGTATGCATTTTGGCTTCTAGAATTGAAATGTCCAAAGATGCTCTTCCTGAAAAGGCTTGTCAGCTGGACAGTCGATACTGGAAAATAACAAATGCCAAAGGTGATGTAGAAGAAGTTCAGGGTCCTGGAGTAGTTGGTAAGTAAAGGATTGCTTTACTAACCCAATAGAGAGAGAGGTTTTGTACTTAGTGTACATTAGGTACACTCTATATTAACGTGTTAGAGAATTTACATTACTAGTTACTCATTATAGTGACAGAGGGTAGTAGTTACATGGTTTATATCAAAATCAGCTGCTTGTTTGAAAGAGGAGTATCCATCTGTTCTGTCTTTAAAAGTAGTTTTGCAAGGGATATCTAAATATCCTGATAGTTAGCAACTCTTCAGACAGTTTAAGATCAATAATGGCTGAGAATCATTTATGCATCCACTGGAATGTAAAATGATCTGCCTGAATATGTTGTGGAGTGCAAGTTCTACTTCAGTCCTTACTGTCGTGATCTATTATTTTACCAACAGGGGAGTTTCCCATTATCAGCCCAGGGAAAGTCTATGAATATACCAGCTGTACTACGTTTTCCACAACATCTGGATACATGGAGGGCTATTACACCTTTCATTGCCTCTACTACAAGGACAAATTCTTCAATGTCACAATTCCTAGATTCCATATGGTGTGTCCAACATTCAAGGTGTCTACAGCACGAATGGTAAGTGGAGGTGCGGTTGTGAAAATATTTTTAGTATAAAAAGTACAGTACTGAACAGTATTCATACTGGTAACTCCAAAACATGTTCCAGTTAAGCCTAGCAACTGTAGTAATCCCTATAGGCAGTTTGTACATTGGTAAACCCATGTAGCCTCGTTGCTTTTGACATGGAATGCTACCAGTTGAATTCAGGACTCTCAGCCCTAGTTTTCATAGGATGCTGTATGTGGCTCTGGGTCTTCCTCCTCAAGTCCTCACCTCTGTCTGGTGTAAAGGTCAGACCCGGTTGTATCAGTGAGATGAGGGGCCCTGTGGGTTCCTGACAGAGGTAGAATGCAACTGTTCTCTTGTCCTGGGTCTGAACAAAACTGCCTCTCAGGGTGCCCAGAAATATATAGGGTGTGTGGATGTATGTCTGTTTAGGATGTATTTCAAAGGTCTTAATTTGTATTTAGAAACATGGCAGTGCATTAGCTGTTTAGATTTCACAGTTCTTTTGAATATTCCACTTTGGTATGACCACTTTTGCCTCTTTTAACCGTAAGAATATATGTACTTTCTCCAGCAAAAAGAGTTTCAGTTAATGACAACTTATAGCAGTCTCTGTAATGCTTACTAGTTGTCACTGAAAGTGCATTTCATAAAGTCACTTAATGACTTCTCAAATCAGTAAGATATTTAGCTTGCTGTTAATTATAATGTAGTTTCAGTGTGGAGATTGCAGGTTAACTATATAATTTCTCCCTTTGCTATGGTGCATTTAGACTAATTCAGATAGAACTTAGAAGTTTTCTGCAAGCACTGTCTTTCCTCAGGAGTAGGCATCTACTTTTACGCTTCCTCATGTTTTTTCCAGGGATTTGAGACACTCCTTGCCAGTAGCTCTGAGAGTAAGTGACAGCAGATGTTGTGATTCTAGCAGAAGATCATGGAATCACAGACTGGTTTAGGTTGGAAGAGACTTGAAAGGTCACCTAGTTCCAACCTCCTGCCACGGCCAGGGATAATGGCATCTCTTAACTCATGCTTCTGTTTATGGGAGTTGTAACCTCCTTCTATTCAGTGGGCTGCAAATAACTGCTTTTCTCTTTTACTCTACAAGTAATGACCCTTTCTTTTTAAACTGCTTTTAATAAAAGACAATATAAGCTGCCAAGAAAACTGGTACTGAATTGTGGCTTTACATAACTGTACATAGTAAATAGCCAACAACCTTCATTATTTCACGAGTTAATGGTCAAGAAGTTGGGCAGAATTATCTCTATTACAAATTAAACATTGTTAAGAGCTGGATTTAGGATGTAGATCACAATGTGTACTTCTAATAGACACCATAATGCAGACCAGTTTTCCAAACAGTTGTTAGTGCTTCCTTAAGACTAGCTGGAAAAGATGTTAATTAAATCTGGATGTGTTTTGTTGTAGGAGACAAATCACAATGAATATGCAGTGGATGAAGATGAAGATTCCACAGACACCGATGAATACGAAGATCGCCGCAGGGTGTTGGACATTCCTGCGCCTGGTGGACGCTGCCCACGTCACACCTGATGAGCTCTTTAACAGAACAAAATAAACTGGTTTCAGAAGCTGAAGTCTTTGGGGCCAGTGCATAACAATATTTCTGACTGTTGTAAATGGACTTTCTGTTGCACATCAGGACAACTAGCATGAATGTTGGTGCCAGTTCATCAGAGTTTAAGTTGGTTTTTTCTCCTGGTTTGGAAGGGAGAAGATGGGGCAGGAGGGAGGAATAGGCAGAGAAGGTGTTTGGGCTTTGTTCACTTTTTCCCAGGGTACAAAATAGCTTGATAATCTGAGGTAATCATATCTTAAGTTTTTAAACTATTGCCTATTTATGATCATATTGCAAATACAGGTGTGGGGGTTTGGTTTTATACAAGCATTTGAAATTAGCAATAGACAAGATGGCAAAAAAGGTGAGTTTCTACTCTTAATAACTCCTGCTAAGGATAAAACTTGCAGTTTGCTCTTGAGATCAGGTGCTCTTCCACTCCTTTTGTTTATTAGCATAGAAGTACCAGAAAATTCTGGTCATCAGGTACATAAATGAGGAATGAAACTGGCCTTATTTTTAGACAATCTGTCTTTCAACTTCATTTTACGCTGAGTGACTCTGACTGGATAATGCCTTTTTGGAATGTAGTGTATGTGCATAATCTGCCACTGGGTACCCAAGGAATTTCTCAGTGAACTACAAGTATGAATTTGTAAATATGTTTTGAGGTTTTTCTTTATAAAATATTTGCTGTTCAGACTTTGTCGTAGGTGTCAAATTTATGTTGAATTATCATGTTCCCCTCAATCCTCTCTGGAGTTTTGTAACTACACCTAAATAAAAATGAGAAGAGAGGAAGAAAAGGGGAACCTGACAGAACACTAGATGATTAGAAACTTTCTATTTAAAGAAGTATCTGTTTGCTTTATCCCTTTTATTTTGTTTCCTTTGTCATTAATAAACAACTTTGTCTCCTTTCCTCTGAAGTGCTACATGGGACTCTTCTTGCCAAGGCTTGAGCAATAATTGTGTGATCAGCCAATTCTGCCTTTTGACATCCAGAATTAGTAGCTCCTGTGAGGAAAACCAGTTTATTGTGGTTCCAGGTGAATGTTTCCATTATTGACTAGTTACTGCGCATACAGAAAGCCTGGGGGTTTTGCAAGTAATGGTATTAGATTCTCCATGTGCTCATCTTAAGTGTCATGCAGCATTTGGATCTTCCACAGTGGTACAAGTGTTAACTGTGAGGGGAAGATGTGTTTGTGGTATAATGCTTTTTCTTCAGAGTTTTCATCATCTGTTTAAAGGATCAGTGAAAGAAGAATTTAGTTGGAACTAGACTTCATTCCAGTGCTGTTGGGTGTGTTTAAGGACAGATAACTCTCATGGTTGGAGACTTGCTTGGTACTAAACCAGGATCTGTTCTAGTTCAGTGGTATCAGCTGAAAGTTCTGAGGTTCTGCAGAAACACTCCCTACTCTTGGTAGTTTTCTCTGGGAGTGGTTCTCCCTTGGGATGTTTAAAGAGGAACCATAATTACTGCTTACTGTGGAAGAAGCCAAGACACAGGACAATGTTTTCTCTCAACATGCACTGTGATGTGTGGATGCAAGGCCCTGGGTCCAAGCACAGCTTGTCACAGGACTCCTTCCAACTGTGCATGTCTCAAATGAGCAGGTAACCGTGTAAGGGGAATGAAATGTTGTTATCGTACCAAATGTGTGTTTCTAACAGGAAGAAGGTGGTTCTGTTTCTCCAGGCAGCTGTTCTAGCACATGGCTTACTGCCTAAAGCTACCAGCTGCAATGCTGCTGCAAGCATTGGAACTCTTCATTATGTGCGTTCAAAGTAGGGCTAGTGGTTCTCCTCACCCCACCCAAAACCAAAGCTCAAGCCAGCTTGGTATGAAAGAGAAGTGGATAGGGAAACCAGAAGAAAACAAGGGATCGGTTATACCTGCCAGCACTGTGGAAATCTTCACTGAGAAGGCAGGAGAGAAGTGACGTGAGACCCTGCATTGGAGAAAGAGCACTTCACTGACCCAGCAGACAGGCAGCAGGTAGGTGTGCTGTGAATTGCCACCACAGTGTACCCAACACCTTGAACACTTACTGCGGTTGGTACCATATGTGTATACACAGACTGTGATGTATCCATGTCATTCCCTTCAGCTGCCAAATTCAGGTTCAGCCTGAAGTTCTGTTGGCTTCTGACTGATACTGTGATACTGATGCTTGATTAAGACTTGATATTTCAAGCTACAATGAGCCTTGTTGAACATCTGTGAATTCAAAATATGGTTAAAACCCTAGCACAGCCAACGCAAATCCATAACTAATCCAGTTCTCTTTCTGTACATGGAAAACAGTGGGTTTGTGGGCTTTTGCTGGCCGAATGCTTTAACGGGGAGAACTTTTGGCTACCATTTCCTTGCTGTGACTGCATCACACGAGAGGAAAAACAAGTGGTGTGCCAGCTAGTGGTAAATATAACCAAACCCAAAGTTGCTGTGCAAGTTATTCCAGTGCTGGATTTTTTTCCTGTCATTGTTTCAAGGAATTTCTCATCATCTATGCAAGGAATGTAAGGTGGAAATGCCATATATCTGTGATGATAGAGATAAATGTGTCCTGCCTGGGAGGAACTGACCCCCGATTTTGGGAAGGGAAAACAGGTGATGTTCAGCTGTGGCTGAAGTTCCTTATTCCCAGTTCTTCAGTACAAAGTTTCTGAACTAAACTAATAAATTAAGGAGGGCTTTTAATATCAGGTCTTAACTGAGTTCTTATTGATTCTCAATAAGTTGCATATAACAACCCAAAGCATCTTACTCTGACATCTCTTTGCTTTTATTTATGGCAGAAACAGAGGTAAAATCCTAAAGACATATATAAGATCATAGACTGAGCTGACTGATAACTCAGTTGGTGTTGGGGGTGTGATTTAACACACCAAGGGGAAGGTGGTTGAAGATCCGCGTGTTTTAGGGTTTATTTTAGGTTTAATGAATGGACTGGCCGTTGTGTTGTGGTAACAAAAATAAACCCAGAACACCTTTTTAAGTACAACTGGTAGTTACAGGTATTTGATCGTGCACTCAAGCCTGTGCTCAATGTGTTTTTCTAAATAGTGCTGGTTATAATCTCTTAATAATACAAAACCCACTTTTGGTGTTTTCAGTCACATTTCTGTTCCCCTCCTTCAATGATTTTCCAGGTTAGGATTGTTTAAAAGTATTCAGCTACCTCTGGAAGAAACTGCCACTTTCCATTCCCAATGTTTCCATTTGGTTTGTTCTAAGGCTTGTCATCATTTTCCTTAGCCCTATTAACTCACATACTTATGTAACCACATCTGGGGATGTGTAATGGACATGGCCACATCTTGTGCTGGGAAGAAAGTGGTTGAGAATAGTGATTCCCATCAATCCCACTATCCTTCTCCATTGCCCTGTCTACCTCAGGAGCAGAGCCTACTGGTCATTGTGGTTCTGGGGCCTTTGAAACTCTGGGGTTTGTGTGCAGAGGGAAGTGCAGTGGATGAAAGGTGCAGGTTTAGCCCCTGCGATAGAAATCAAGTGTAGGAGCAGCTATGCTTAACTGAGGGTACGAGGGATCTCTAGAGCCATCAGGCAGGCCTGTGGTGCCTCTTGTGTGAGCCCAAGTGTGATGGGGAAGGGCTGAGGGACCTGGGGGGTTCAGTCTGGAGCAGAGAAGGCTCATGGGGGACCTGATGGCTCCCTACACCTGCCTGACAGGAGGATGGAGCCAGGAG
>JBCJKH010048182.1:12728-24000 GCA_039877255.1 Loriculus beryllinus | reverse complement strand
GATCTGGTGGTGGTGGTGGTAACACAAACTGGAATGTGAGTTTTGGGGAGGAGGGAAGGGTGCCATGAATATGCCAGGCCAGACTTTCTCTTATAATAATACCATCTTCTGCTTCTCTGAGCACTCTGCAGACTAAAGTGCACCAGCCTGCCATTAATCCCACTTATCACCCTGACAGCTCAGTAATTACACTCCCGCTCTAGGTAGGTACTGTAAGGTACTGTAGTCCTAATAAAACATCAAGCACTGTGCGGAATGCGTGCTGGCGAGGTGTTTTATTAAACTTGGGGGGTTGATCATCAAGTGACATTAGTGTTGACCTACTTTCCTATCTGACAATAAATTATCCTTTGACTGTACCATAATAGATATTACAGAGTACATTTACTGTACCGAGGAGCAAAGGTATTGCGTTTTAGTGAACCAGGCATAAGGAAAAAAAAAAGCATAAATAAAACCAGGAGAATCACCCACCACAAAGTTCTTACGTAAATTGCTGCAAGGGATTGATCCTTTCAAAAATCACAGCTAAATACTATGCTGATGAGAATGCACTAACAATTACCACAAGCTTCAATTCCACGTGTATGGCCCCATGTGAAGGAATCCCACATGTCCCATACGAAGAAACAGTAAGTATTACACTCCTTTCCTTTTTCTGGAAGCATATTCCCACCCTGTGCATTCCCACTGTTATTCTACAAGGTTATTCCACTACTTTGCTTTTAGTTCAAGATAATGTGAACAACAAGGTAGAAACTGAGATTCCATTTCTCTCCTTCACCAAATTGCTACATGATTTGCTACAGCACAAGGCAAAACAAACCCCCGCTCTCCCAAAATAAAACCCCCAAACCCCCCAAATCCACCCACAAAAATGAAACATCTGTGGTTTTAAGTGGTCTTATTATTCTGGACTGCGTAAATACACAAAGCATCAGACAAAGCCAGACCTATGCTAATCTTAGTGTATATAGCACAGCATGTCTTAGTAAAAATATAGGAGAAAATCCTTCTAACACCCTATTACCATTTTGCCCCTATTTGTTCATGGAACAGCATCTACTTCAGAAACACAGAGCCTGGATGTTGTATGTTAAAAGATACAATTCACAATGTTCACTTCACATGCATATTGATTTCCATGTGAAAGGCAACACCAGAGTCTGCATCACTAAAACTCAAACTCGAGGAACTCAAAGGAATGCTGTTTTCCATTCTGGAAGCACTTAGCTGTTACTTCAACCCAGTCTCATAGTGAAACAGTAAATTAAGTTAGCTATAAACCCCCTACCAATGCTATGCAACTATAGCATATTCATATAAATATTTATGCAAATATTATAATTTCGCAT
This sequence comes from Loriculus beryllinus, assembly GCA_039877255.1. Taxonomy (NCBI): domain Eukaryota; kingdom Metazoa; phylum Chordata; class Aves; order Psittaciformes; family Psittacidae; genus Loriculus; species Loriculus beryllinus. Next base: position 22,645 of record JBCJKH010048182.1, on the reverse strand, counting down.
CACTTTAGAGACATGCCTGTGACTATGTAACGACAGAAAATCATGTTTCCCACACATCCAAGCTCAAAATTTACATCTTTTACCCAACAGTGTTAAATTATACATATGTATCCCCAGTGAACTTCAAATCTTTAACTTCTTCTGTTTCAGTGTTGCAAAACTCAAGTTATTTATTCAGGTGAGCATGCTTGTAAATCTCTCTCAGGCACATACTAATGCACGCAAATGATGCTTACGCAGTCGCCCAGCATTACCAGCTATCAGAGTTATACCTATCCATTTTGTCAGGGCAAAATAAACACCTAAAACCATTCATAAACACAAACCCATTCAATTGACCTCCACTAGTACTAATAAAAACCAACCTCAGCACAAAAAAACCACCACCACCACCACCAAAACCCACTCCACAACACAGAAAGCAGCAGATGATGAACACTCGAGATGACAAAAGGAAAAAGGCACTTCAGAAGTGGTGATTTTTATTTCCTAATGGAATGAAAAAAGGAAAAATGGAATAGGCAAATAAAAGTTGCAGATTTTTGGAACACACAGTATCCGTTGGGATAAAAGATGCAAGAAGCCATGAGGTAGATCTGTGCATAAAAAGGAACAGAAAGCAAATAAGGGAAAGAAAGGATAAAAAAAGTAGCAAATTTCTCTATCAAAATCTTTCCCTTAGGAAAAAATGATACCAGAAACCAGTTCTCTACTTTCAAGTACATAGCAGTAAAGGAAGCTATAAGCCAAGACTAATCTTCAAGTAATAGTTTTCATTGTTTCACTCTTAAAAGTATTACAGTGTTTTATCCTAAAGTTAAAGCATCTGACCACCAGACAGTCTAATTTCCAGGTCTAGACTACCTCTTCCCAGGTTTTCGCATTTAAACAGAGGGGACATCTAGTTCTATCATTACCTAAACCTGCAGTGAAGGATTGTCTACCTGGCAATACTATTACCTGAAGTGCAATCAAACGTGTGCTGGAAGGCCGGGTGTGAAAAAGATCATCTGGAGGAATATTTGACAACAGATTGTTGCTGATAACCCATCAAATTCTCATCCATCACAAAACAGGCCCAAATAACCTTTATCATGCTTAGTGTTGGCAGAGGTTTGGAAGCAGATGAAATCCCAATGCATTTATGTGGCTTTCTGCAGGACATAAAGACTCATTTTGAAAAAAGGCTTCCAGCTCTACTATTTGTAGAAGTTTCTACAACTTTATCCCCTACACAGAGAATAGACAGTTTCACTAAGGCCTCACAATGATGTTCTGTATCCACTTCCTGAGGCTTTGGTTGCTTAATTTTAGGAGAATGAGAGAGCTGATTCCACCCAATAAACTAAAGAACAGTTTCTACAGCAGACCCAGTTCCCATGTCAAGGCTACTCTTGGTTCCAAGTGTCTTGCAACACTCTCTAAACCCTGAGTAGGGGAGGGTAAACAGTAGAAGAAGGCACACATAAGGAAAAAGTAAATCTATATTTCCAAACAGATCAGTTCTCAAGTTGAATGCCCACTGCTTTTGATGACAGAAGTGAAGAGCATCCCATAAGATCTTCCCTTGAGGTTCAATCTTTTAACCGCATATGGCTAATCTTCAGCTTTCTCTTCCCTATTTCATCTTGCTGAACTTCAACAGGGTCAAGGACAACGCTAACCAGAGATTTGGACCTGCACATACTCATTTCAACAGATGTCCCGATAAAGATCCTCACCAGTGGCAAGCAATTAGTGACAACCTACAGCTGGCAGCAGTGTGATGAGTGCCAAAGACAAATGATAGTTAAGAGGAGTATTTATTTTCATTCAAAGTCAAGAAGCAGACAAAGGGACTCCTACATGCCAGGCTGAGGGCTCTGTGGTGTATGTGTAATGTAACAATGGAGATAAAATCATCTGAAATTCAAATCGACAATAAAGACATCATTTTGGACCATAAGAGAAACAGCTAATCCCCAAGAAACACGCCTGACACAAAAGGCATTTGAAACTGTATAAAAGGCAGTGAACACAGACAATACAAACCAGCAGGTACCATGGTCCTGGCTATGTAATAATAGGAGAAACGCCCAGCCTGTTAGCAATGCACAAGAACCATAAGGAACAAAACACTCAGTATCATGTCCATTGGCAATAGTAGTTCCTATCTGAAGAAAGAAGGAAAGACTCCTACATCATCACTGTTACCTCTTTAATCACCTGGGAGTCTTGTGAGCCTTCTGCAGACCCATAGAAAATGGGACAACTTCTCCATCAATAAGTTACGATGACCAGAGGAAGCAAGTCTTAAATAGAGGCACTCTACAGCATTAGAGACAGCTATGACATTGCTGCTGGCAGCTGGAGGAGGTGTAAGAGAGGTGCTTTTTTACTGAAAGGAAGAAATACTCGGAGTTGAAAGTTAGTCTTCAGACACAAAAACCTCCTGCCCTAGTGCAGAATAATGGGACTTACAGACAAGGTTATTTTTGGACACTTAAGAGGTACTGAATCATATGGACATAGACCCCAAATCATTCCATTCATCAATGACTCATCTTTCTCTTTTCTTCTCTCCACAACCATAATTCTTCTTTTCTCATCTACTTCTGAATCCCCCTTGAGTGCAGGAACTCTCCTCTCCCCTTTGCATCTGCTTGGCTGTTTTATGTTTTCTGCAGTCTTCTTTCGCCATTCATCCAAAGCTGTTCCACTTCTCTGACCTATAACTTTTTATCATCCTTCAGCATAACTTCATTTTAATGGATAACACTGATAACATAAATAATGTGATCCAATGCCGCCAGCAGGTATTTGCAAAAGTGGTGTAGGAATCTGCTCCGAGTCACTTCATGGAAAATATATCCTGTCTGCTCTTAAATTCCTCCTGTCCTTTTACTGTGACACAGAAGTTTTCCACACCATATTGCAATATAGCCCCAAAGACTACTGCCTTTCACCCACTTCATCTTATATAGCTTGTATAGCATTATTTTAATCCTATCTCTCCAATTTATAATGTTACAGAATAAAGCTGCATAAATTAGAGCTAATTAAAAATAGACAAAGCAGTGTGGCTTACAGAACATCATAGCACAAAGCATGTATATCAGCACATGCCAAACGAGAAAAGCTGGAGCATGCTTTTGACATATCAGAGATCAAAACATTGGTTTTATATATAATGCAAATCATTTCAACCATCTTCTGCTTTCTCATAGACTCAATCTGTGAGCAAGCAAATCAAATAAATGGTTCACATTTTGATTGGGAACTATGTTATATGCAGCTCATCCCAATCAATACTATTACTAAACCGTATTTTAACATCACCAGTACTAAACCGGAATACCTTTCACCGGCTCCTTCACTCCCACGCTGAACACCTCTTCTTTGGAGTATTACCAGGACAATTCCTTTGCAGCATCCTTAAACCCACACATGGTTTTTACAATCCATTTGTTACATGCTGCTCTACAACATTCTGACTTCAAGACCAAAGTTATTATGATACTGACTCACAAAACATTATTGCTGTGGTGCAGGAACATAATGCTCTCAGATGGCAGAAAGGCACAAAGTCCAGTGAGTGTCAAAACCTATTTGTTCTTCCTCCTTCATGGTAGATCTTAAATGGGATATGTCAACCATACAGCTCCTCACAAGTATGTGCAGACTCAGTTACCACTCAGCTCTCTATTTTCAAACCCATCAACCAGCTTTTACAAGAGTTATTTCACCTCAGGCTCTATGACTTAAGACACAAAAGGAACCTCTGATTCTTCATTTGAATGTTATTCTTTTCCATTTCTCACATTCATTTCCAAGTGACAAAGGCTTCTTTCCAGTTTATCAGCATTCTAGATTTTGGAAGGGGCTATTAAAAAGAATAACCTTCTCTTTCTGCTCCAACCAAAACCATGGTATATGAAATGCTAATTCAGTTCTCATTTTTGACACAAGTGGTGTCACTAGGTTTCCATCAGTTAATGCAGTCAGAGAGGAAGTCACACTTCAGCTCTAGATACTAAAAGGACAGCAGCTACAAGCCCCAGGAAGACCAACCTGGCTTCCATCAGGAAGAATTTGAGGTTATTCTCAAGTAGCAGTTGCCAGTTTGGGTGCTGTCTGTTATAGAAAACTATCATGGGAAACAGCACCTGATGTGCTTGGGAGACTTCTGGTCTTCTCTTCAGTTTCTCATCTGTTAAACTGCGGCACCTCCCTGATGCATTCTGGTTGGCCTCTTTCTCAGTATCCTGTCCCACACTGTCACTGTACCTCTTTAAAAAGGTTGCATTTAAGTTGCAACGTTTTCTGTTATTCCCATGAATAACAAGCTAGCTATTGGTCTCAATTAGCTTTAACAATTCAATACATTGATTTGACCGCTGGCTTTAAAACCTGACCCAAAGGTGGCCTTGGGATGCGAGGTTGAGTTAGATAAAACAGTAAGTCTCTTACTTTTGCATATCTCTTTCTAACCTTCTTTTAAACAAAATCTTCAATGAAGACCCAGCTATTTCAGCTTGCAGGTGGGATTAAGAAATTGAAAACAAACCTGTAAGAGCTGTGTATAAAACTACAGAGTTTACACAGTGTCATATAAACCACTGAATGTTCCCAGATGCGTTGTAACTGAAGAGTCAGCAAATGTGATGCTTGAATTTATATTAAAATCAGGATTTAAGTTTAGGTCCTGCAGTCAGCCCGCATATCCTATATACCTGTTCCACGGCCTCACTGCTCCCACCGTGTGCTTGGCTAAGAAGTTACCACTGCTCTCTGGAAAATTATGTGGGAGCTTCCTTAGTACATAACTAGCTTTAAGACTGAAATGAAAGAATGAAAGAAAAGGTATATGGGAATCTGGGTCTTCAACCTCAGTTATTTAAAATTCATGTAAGAAGAAATAAGGTTGAACTTACCAACATACAAAAATGCAGGATACATTTTGGGTAGAAATATCTACTTACCCTGAGTTTAATTTTCAGCTTTACCTTTATACCCACACCACTGGCCAAATACACGAACGCTTAGACAAAAGCAGATGATCACAGAATTATTAGGGGTTGGAAGGACCTTTGGAGACCATCTAGTCCATGATGCAACTACTGAAGTCTGTGCTAAAGAACCTGAGGGCCACTTTTACCCTAGGAATATATTCCATATTCCTAGGAATCCATTCCATAAGTTGAATAGCTATCCAGTTTTCATACTTCACTCTTACAAATAATAAACTTAAAAAGCAACAACGAAACCTGCATCTTATAAGTAAAGGATATATCGGGTAGAATATTTCCTCCAGTTCATTTCCCTTGGGCGATCTGCTCTAGTGTGAGGTGTCCCTGCCCACGGCAGTGCTTGGAACTGGATTATCTTAAGGTCCTTTCCAATCCCAATGGTATGATTCTGTGATTTCAGAACTGAAAGAACTCTTTTTCTCTTTAATTCCAAACAGAACCACTTTTGATATTATAGATTTCCAGCAATGTTCATCCGAAGCATCGTTCCCTTTTCCTTTGTATCATATTAAGCGTTACGAAATTCTATGTTTCAAAAGTCTTAATCAACACTCCAAATTCATTAAACCATCCCAGAAAACCTCAGCGCAGTTAAAGCTGTTATTACTGTCAACAACTCTCTTGCATTTCAACCTCAGAGTTTTTTAGAGTTCCAAATAAGAAAAGTTAGCAGTTAAAAGTCAATTTGCAACTTGTCTGGCAACACTGACTGCACTTCACACCAACTATTAATTAATACTTCCTCAACACCACAAGAACTCAATATAGCTTTTTGCTTATTGTGCCAAACGTGATGGTATCCAATATTCTGCCAGTCGTGCAAAAGCTGCACAAGAAGCATGCTTGTTGGCAAGACTTTGATGCTACCTATTTAGAACTGGGACTGTGCCCTTTCAAGTGCATGAAAGCAGCACTTTAGCTGACAAAGCAACCACTTGTGGCTCAGGCACACCTAACCTCATGGAGCTCTGTAACAGGCACATTTCTGTTCAACACAACAGTGATCCCTTTCACACAGGAGACAGCTGTTACATGATGTTCAATATCCTTTTAATCCTCTATAGACCTCAGACAGAAGGGTTGACAGAACTGACAGGTTTTATTATAGCTTGCCCTCGACACAATAATCTTCATTCACCTGAACTGATCTCCCCAAAGTGTTAGGGACTTTTTGACTTACATCAAGGATCACTTCTAGTCTTTTTAGGAGAAATTACTTTCCTGTGGCGTGCTGCTTCTCCTGTGTAGATTCCCTCTTCAGAATATGAAGCACAAAACATTTTGTCTGCTTATCTTAATGTCAGTGAATCTCCTTTGGGTTTATGTCAGCAAAAACACACTTCACGAGTTCAGTCATAGACATTTTCTCTCCCCAAATGCCTTCATCATCTGTATCTTACAACTGACACTGTACAATAACTCATTAACAGCGGGAGCACACATCTACCATTTCTTTCATTGAAAACATGTAATACATTTCGTAACAACATATACAACAACCTACTGTAAAGTATACCTAAAATGCATGAATTGAAACTGTAAGAAAATGTTGTCAGTTAAAAACTGCAAACCCAGAGGAAACTGATTTCCTCACTAGAGCACCACAAAGACTCTAAGAATCAAACCAATAGTGCTAATGCTCATCTGTCTTGCGGTTTAGGCATGCCAGCAATTCCACCACAATTAATCCAAGAGTGATTTAAACAAAGAGCCATGGTGGAGAAGCAGTCTTGGGAAAGGCAGTAGAAGCAGAACAAGCTAATGTTTGCTTCCCTTATTTTTAGGATCTGAGGGACAAAGAATTCTCTGGCTCTCTTTACCACCACAGAATCATTCTGCCATTTGCCCAGAGAATGGATCTGATGGTGACCTAGGCTAGAATCCAGGCAGGCTTCACTGTACACAATGCCTTCCAATCAGTTCCAAACCCGTGATACTAGCAGAATGGTCAGTCATGATACAAGGTCAGTCACATTCCTACTGCGAGCCTGAGAAAGATGCTTCTTCCCATGCAGGAGGTTAAGTTACTGAGATTGACCTGTGTTTTCCCTAGAAATCAGGCATGTACAACAACCATCTTCCATCTACTTTTGCCAATAAAGAGGCTTACCTAAGACACCTTGAGAAGTGACACTGTCACTTGTTAACATGTTTTGCCATCAAGACCCAGAAGAAAAAGGAAAGATGCCTGCTATTTTGGTTCTAATTTGCATAGCATTCTGCATATATTAGCCATAGGAAAATGATGTATCCCTGCTTCTAATGCAGAGGCAGCTTTAAAAAAGAGTGGCATTTTCTTGGATGCTTTGCTGTTTAAGGGAATTATGTAGCTTTTCTACCTTAAATTTATTTTAAAAGGAAGGATTCAAACCCAGTATCCCCTCAGCAAATGAAAAGAGCTTTATGACACTATAACAGAAATAATATAGGTCAGCACAGAGAAAAAGAGAAACTCTGCAAATTACACTAAGAATCAGTGTTGTATTCCTAATGACAGAATGGTCTGGGTTGGAAAGGACCTTCCAAGCTTATCTATTGTCCAACCCCCTGCAGTGAGCAGGGACACCTTCAACTAGATCAGGTTGTCCAGAACCACATCCAGCCTGGCCTGGAATGTCTCCAGGGATGGAGCATCCATCACCTCTCTGGGCAGCCTGTGCCAGGGTTTCACCACCCTCACTGTAAAGAATTTCTTCCTCACATCCAGACTGAATCCCCCTCTGTCCACTTAAACCCATCACCCCCTGTCCTGTCACAACAGGCCCTGCTCAAAAGTCTCTCCCCATCTTTCTCACAGGCCCCTTTTAAGAGCTGAAAAGCTGCAATAATGGAGTTTAAAGATATAAATAATATTTCTATAGCAGACAGATGAAAACTCAGTCTTATTTGTTTACTAGACATAAATACACTAACTCAGTAAGACTGAATGATTGGTATGTATGTGCTATAGCTACACTGTGCTCTAATCACCTTCACTGTGAAGATTTTTACAGCATTCACAGTACGATGATATAAATAAATGACACAGCCAAAAGTCACTCTCCAGACTATTGACATTTACATAAAACCAATACATAATTCAAATAAAAAGGCTTTCTTCCTCTTCTTTTTCTAACCAAACCTTATGGAGATAGTGGCAGGAATATGCAGGCTCACTTTCGATCGATCTAAGTGGTCACCATTAATTTAGGACCTGACCCTCTTGATGGCAAGGCTCGTTCACAGAAGCACTGCACACGTCTGCCTTATCACAGCTTCATTCATCCAATGCAGTAAAACACCTACATGCAGCACTACTTATTGGGCATATAAGATAGCTTTAAAATCAACCTTAAAATCTCACCAAGCAGGACTGCCATAACGTTAGATGGACCGAAGGCTGGACGAGATGACCTAATGGGTTTACACTATCTCTGCAATTTCTCCTAGCATGTTGAATAATGGCCTTTAAAAGTGGCAAATTTATGTCTGCTTATCTATCTGAAGTTGAGGTTTCCCACAGAGATAAGCAACTTGAAAGCATTTAAGAGTTCATGGATCTCTCAATCTATTTAGGATCACAGGAGTGACACAAGTATTCATTTCCCCTATTTTTAGCACCTTACCAGTAAATAAAAGGATTCTAGTTAAAATAGCAGTACCCAAAGAATCAAAATAGGTATCACCTACAAGGATTTTCCAGTGTAACCACCTCTGAACATGTTTTCCAAAGGGTTTGATTTCTAAACACCACAGCAGGGCCTTTTAGGTGGATGTATATTGGCAAAGCAAACCCCATCGATGAGCTAAACACAGAAAAGGCACTGGCCTGCCCATGTCAAGAAGGTGGCGACCAGACCTCAATCAGTTCATTTGTGCTTGCAAAACTAGGACAAACATTTGTTGCTGAAAGGAAGGCACAGAAAAAATCCTGCATTTTAGGTTTTACACTTACAGCTCAAGTAGGAAGAATTTTCGCATCCTTTTAAGAAGATTATATAAAAGACAAAGTATTTGTCACATTGCCTCCCATCCTGAAGCTAATGGCATACGAATGAATACATTTGCTGCGAGGGCTCAGCAGTTAAGTGCTGTCTGGAAAATATTAAAAGAAATGGTGGTGGGTTTTTTTTTGCAGAGAAATGCAGCTTTGAGAAATTTTTGGATGAATACAAAAACCTCCTTAATCTGTTGATTCACTGCGGTTTGATAGATCACTAGGACTTCTTTGTACATGCTCCAATTGTTAGCCATACACCAAACAGAACAATCCCAGGACTGTAAATGCAGTGCGAGTGAAAAAGCAGACTTTGCTCGTTTCCCAAAGGCACTGCATCCTCACAAACCTGCTGGAAGCACTGAAATCTTCTCTTTGGGTGGCTTGCTTCTCTGGAGACAGATGAGCAGATGTCTGCCTTTTGGCAATTCGTGTTCATGCAGTTATTTGAAAACAATTACACAAAAAATGTTAAAATTTAGATATATATATATATATATGTTATATATATATATATATATAAGTACTCCACAATGATTCAAATGCTGCATTCCTCAGACTAGTCACACAGAGACACTGCAGAAAGCCTAGGAATCAGTACAAAGTGTTTCTCCTCTTCCACCATCCATTACTACCACTTCTTTCTACACAGAGTACACATTAGCAACTTCTCAATTCTTCCTGCAACCCAGGTTTAGGACACTGTGATTTTAGTGTTGCTCTTTTCTAACCCAGAAGTATTAGGGTTTGATTAATATAGCTGATAACTTCCAGTGGCTTCATGCCTCATGATCTATAGGAGCCTTCCAGTATCTGATGAGGGGCTATAGGGATGCTGGGGATGGACCCTTCATTAGGGACTGTAGTGACAGGACAAGGGGTAACAGGTTAAAACTTAAACAGGGGAGGTTTAGATTGGATATAAGGAAGAA